>OY804521.1:21090837-21321837 GCA_963680855.1 Lepeophtheirus nordmannii | reverse complement strand
ATACGTATTCACATGCAAAAGATTACTTATTTTTAATAAATGGACATGAAATACTTTATAATAAGTGACCATTACACAGTTCTTTTACTGATTGATTTTCAATTCTATCATTGTATTTAAAATCATTAAATTATTTCAAAAATAAGGTACTTACAAGAAACAAACAGCACAAATTATGTAATATCTGATTCCAAGAGTATGATTTATTCATATTACATCATAAATTCAACAATGTATATTTGTTCTAATTCAACTGGCAATTTTATAGAAGCTATATTACTAAATTTGATTTTCATAATTGAAACTTGCCGATTTGGTTTGATACATTAGGAATAGTATATCGGAAAACTCCTATAACTGTACGTATTCAAAAGATTACTTATTTTTTATAAATGGACAAGAAATACTTGTGAATAAGTGGCCATTCCACAGTTCATTTACTGATTGATTTTCAATACTCTGTTTGTATTTATAAATAATTAAATTATTTCAAAAAGAATGTACTTACAAGAAACAAACAGCACAAATTATGTGAAATCTGATTCCAAGTGTCTGATTAATTCATAATACATCATAAATTCAACAGTGTATATTTGTTCTAATTCAACTGGCAATTTTATAGAAGCTAAATTACTAAATTTGATTTTCATAATTGAAACTTGACTATTTTGTTTGATACACGAGGAATTGTATAACATATTTTTTCTATACGTATTCACATGCAAAAGATTACTTATTTTTTATAAATGGACATGAAATACTTTATAATAATTGACCCTTACACAATTCTTTTACTGATTGATTTTCAATTCTCGGATTGTATTTATAAATCATTAAAGTATTTCATAAATAAGGTACTTACAAGAAACAAACAGCACAAATTATGTGATATCTGATTCCAAGAGTCTGATAAATTCATAATACATCATAAATTCAACGATGTATAATTGTTTTGTTATCAACGAGAACTATCATAGTAGCTAAACAACTAAATTTGATTTTCAGAATTGAAACTTGACTACTTTGTTTGATACACGAGGAATTGTATAACGTATTTTATATATACGTATTCACATGCAAAAGATTACTTATTTTTTTTAATAAATGGACATAATATACTTAATAATAAGTGACCATTACACAGTTCATTTACTAATTGATTTTCAATTCTCAGATTGTATTTGTAAATCATTAAATTATTTTATAAATAAGGTACTTACAAGAAACAAACAGCACAAATTATGTGATATCTGATTCCAAGAGTCTGATAAATTCATAATACATCTTAATTTCAACAATGTATATTTGTTCTGGTATCAAATGGCAATTTTATAGAAGCTAAATTACTAAATTTGATTTTCATAATATAAACTTGTCGTGTTTGTTTGATAACATTAGGAATGGTATAACATAGTTTTTCTATACCTATTCACATGCAAAAGATTACTTATTTTTAATAAATGGACATGAAATACTTTAAAATAAGTGGCCATTACACAGTTTTTTTCTGATTGATTTTCAATTCTATCATTGCATTTAAAATCATTAAATTATTTTAAAAATAAGGTACTTACAAGAAACAAACAGCACAAATTATGTGATATCTGATACCAAGAGTCTGATTAATTCATAATACATCATAAATTCAACAATGTATATTTGTTCTAATTCAACTGGCAATTTTATAAAAGCTAAATTACTAAATTTGATTTTCATAATATAAACTTGCCTCTTTTGTTTGATAACAATAGGAATGGTATAACGGATTACTCCTATAACTATTTGTATCAATTAATCAATTAATAAAACATCAATTATTCATTAATATATTGGAGTTCTAATTCCACTGGCATTTTTATTGAAGCTAAATTACTAAATTTGATTTTTATAATTGAAACTTGCTTATTGCTTATACAAAATACATGAGGAATTGTATAATGTATTTTTTCTATACGTATTCATTTACAAAAGATTACTTATTTTTAATGTATGGACATAAAAACTTTATAATAAGTGACCGTTACACAGTTCATTTACTGACTGATTATCAATACTCTGATTGTATTTATTAATCATTAAATTATTTCAAAAAAGAAGGTACTTACAAGAAACAAACAGCACAAATTATGTGATATCTGATTCCAAGAGTTTGATAAATTCATAATACATCATAAATTTAAAAATGGTTATTTGTTCTGGTATCAAATGGCAATTTTATAGTTGCTAAATAACTAAATTTGATTTTAAAAAAACTTGCCTATTTGGGTAGATTCTATTTGGCTCGATACAAAATACTCCTATGATTATCTTTATGCCAAAGATTACTAATTTTTTATAAATGGACATGAAATACTTAATAATAAGTGGCCATAGTATAGTACAGTTCATATACTGATTGATTTTCAATTCTATCATTGTATTTAAAATCATTAAATTATTCAAAAAAAAGGTACTTCAAAGAAACAAACAGCACAAATTATGTGATATCTGATTCCAAGAGTCTGATAAATTCATAATACATCATAAATTCAACATTGTATATTTGTTCTAATTCAACTGGCAATTTTATAGAAGCTAAATTACTAAACTTGATTTTCATAATTGAAACTTGACTATTTTGTTTGAAACACGAGGAATTGTATAACGTAGTTTTTCTATACCTATTCACATGCAAAAGATTATTTATTTTTAACTAATGGACATAAAAACTTAGAAATAAGTGATCGTTACACAGTTCATTTACTGACTGATTATCAATACTCTGATTGTATTTATATATCATTAAATTATTTCAAAAAAAAGGTACTTACAAGAAACAAACAGCACAAATTATAAAATATCTGACTCAAGGAGTCTGATAAATTCATACTTCATCATAAATTCATCATTGTATATTTGTTCTAATTCAACTGGCAATTTTATAGAAGCTAAATTACTAAATTTGATTTTCATAATTTAAACTTGACTATTTTGTTTGATACAGGAGGAATTGTATAACGTAGTTTTTCTATACGCATTCACATGCAAAAGATTACTTATTTTTAATCTATGGACATGAAAAACTTAATAATAAGTGACCGTTACACAGTTCATTTACTGATTGATTATCAATACTCTGTTTATATTTACATATCATTAAATTATTTCAAAAAAAGGTACTTCAAAAAAACAAACAGCACAAATTATGTGATATCTGATTCCAAGAGTCTGATAAATTCATAATACATCATAAATTCATCATTGTATATTTGTTCTAATTCAACTGGCAATTTTATAGAAGCTAAATTACTTAATTTGATTTTCATAATTGAAACTTGACTATTTTGTTTGATACACAAGAAATTGTATAACGTAGTTTTTCTATACGTATTCACATGCAAAAGATTATTTTTTTTTTTAATAAATGGACATAAAAACTTAAGAATAAGTGACCGTTACAGAGATTATCAATACTCGGATTGTATTTATAAATTATTTCAAAAAAAAGGTACTTACAAGAAACAAACAGCACAAATTATAAAATATCTGACTCAAGGAGTCTGATAAATTCATAAAACATCTTAAATTCAACAATGTATATTTGTTCTGGTATCAAATGGCAATTTTATAGAAGCTAAATTACTAAACTTTAATTTTAAAATTAAAACTTGCCTAGTTGGTTAGATTCTATTTGGCTCGATACAGAATACTGCTATGATTATCTTTATGCCAAAGATTACTTATTTTTTATAAATGGACAAGAAATACTTTATAATAAGTGGCCATTCCACAGTTCATTTACTGATTGATTTTCAATACTCTGTTTGTATTGCTAAATCATAAAATTATTTCAAAAAAAAGTACTTACAAGAAACAAACAGCACAAATTATGTGATATCTTGTTCCAAGAATCTGATAAATTCATAATACATCATCAATTCAAAAATGTATATTTGTTCTGGTATCAACTGGAACTATCATAGTAGCTAAACAACTAAATTTGATTTTCAGAATTGAAACTCTCCTATTTGGTTTGATACATTAGGAATGGAATAACGGATTAATCCTATAACTATACGTATGCAAAAGATTACTTATTTCTTATAAATGGACAAGAAATACTTTATAATAAGTGACCATTACACAGTTCATTTACTGATTGATTTTCAATTCTATCATTGTATTTAAAATCATTATTTATTTCAAAGAATGGTACTTACAAGAAACAAACAGCACAATCTATGTGATATCCGATTCCAAGAGTCTGATAAATTCATAATACATCATAAATTCAACATTGTATATTTGTTCTAATTCAACTGGCAATTTTATAGAAGCTAAATTACTAAACTTGATTTTCATAATTGAAACTTGACTATTTTGTTTGATACACGAGGAATTGTATAACGTAGTTTTTCTATACCTATTCACATGCAAAAGATTATTTATTTTTAACTAATGGACATAAAAACTTAGAAATAAGTGATCGTTACACAGTTCATTTACTGACTGATTATCAATACTCTGATTGTATTTATATATCATTAAATTATTTCAAAAAAAAGGTACTTACAAGAAACAAACAGCACAAATTATAAAATATCTGACTCAAGGAGTCTGATAAATTCATACTTCATCATAAATTCATCATTGTATATTTGTTCTAATTCAACTGGCAATTTTATAGAAGCTAAATTACTAAATTTGATTTTCATAATTTAAACTTGACTATTTTGTTTGATACAGGAGGAATTGTATAACGTAGTTTTTCTATACGCATTCACATGCAAAAGATTACTTATTTTTAATCTATGGACATGAAAAACTTAATAATAAGTGACCGTTACACAGTTCATTTACTGATTGATTTTCAATACTCTGTTTATATTTACATATCATTAAATTATTTCAAAAAAAGGTACTTCAAAAAAACAAACAGCACAAATTATGTGATATCTGATTCCAAGAGTCTGATAAATTCATAATACATCATAAATTCATCATTGTATATTTGTTCTAATTCAACTGGCAATTTTATAAAAGCTAAATTACTTAATTTGATTTTCATAATTGAAACTTGACTATTTTGTTTGATACACAAGAAATTGTATAACGTAGTTTTTCTATACGTATTCACATGCAAAAGATTATTTTTTTTTTTAATAAATGGACATAAAAACTTAAGAATAAGTGACCGTTACACAGATTATCAATACTCTGATTGTATTTATAAATTATTAAATTATTTCAAAAAAAAGGTACTTACAAGAAACAAACAGCACAAATTATAAAATATCTGACTCAAGGAGTCTGATAAATTCATAAAACATCTTAAATTCAACAATGTATATTTGTTCTGGTATCAAATGGCAATTTTATAGAAGCTAAATTACTAAACTTTAATTTTAAAATTAAAACTTGCCTAGTTGGTTAGATTCTATTTGGCTCGATACAGAATACTGCTATGATTATCTTTATGCCAAAGATTACTTATTTTTTATAAATGGACAAGAAATACTTTATAATAAGTGGCCATTCCACAGTTCATTTACTGATTGATTTTCAATACTCTGTTTGTATTGCTAAATCATAAAATTATTTCAAAAAAAAGTACTTACAAGAAACAAACAGCACAAATTATGTGATATCTGATTCCAAGAGTCTGATAAATTCATAATACATCATCAATTCAAAAATGTATATTTGTTCTGGTATCAACTGGAACTATCATAGTAGCTAAACAACTAAATTTGATTTTCAGAATTGAAACTCTCCTATTTGGTTTGATACATTAGGAATGGAATAACGGATTACTCCTATAACTATACGTATGCAAAAGATTACTGATTTCTTATAAATGGACAAGAAATACTTTATAATAAGTGACCATTACACTGTTCATTTACTGATTGATTTTCAATTCTATCATTGTATTTAAAATCATTATTTATTTCAAAGAATGGTACTTACAAGAAACAAACAGCACAATCTATGTGATATCCGATTCCAAGAGTCTGATTAATTTGTAATACATCATAAATTCAACAATGTATATTTGTTCTAATTCAACTTGCAATTTTATAGTTGCTACATAACTAAATTTGATTTTCAAAACTGAGACTTGCCTTTTTGGTTTGATACATTAGGAATGGTTTAACAAAGTACTCCTATACCTATACCTATGCAAAAGATTACTTATTTTTTATAAATGGACATGAAATACTTTATAATAAGTGACCATTACACAGTTCATTTACAGATTAATTTTCAATATTCTGATTGTATATATAAATCATTAAACTATTTCAAAAATAAGGTACTTACAAGAAAGAAACAGCACAAATTATGTGATATCTGATTCTATGAGTTTGATAAAGTCATAATACATCATAAATTTAACAATGTTTATTTGTTCTGGTATCAACTAGCAATTTTTTAGAAGTTAAATTACTAAATTTGATTTTCATAATATAAACTTGCCTTTTTTGTTTGATAACAATAGGAATGGTATAACAGATTACTCCTATAACTATTTGTAAGCTAAAGATTACTTATTTTTAACTAATGGACATGAAGTACTTGATAATAAGTGGCCATTCCACAGCTCATTTACTGATTGATTTTCAATTCTCGGATTGTATTTATAAATCATTAAAGTATTTCATAAATAAGGTACTTACAAGAAACAAACAGCACAAATTATGTGATATCTGATTCCAAGAGTCTGATAAATTCATAATACATCATAAATTCAACGATGTATAATTGTTTTGTTATCAACGAGAACTATCATAGTAGCTAAACAACTAAATTTGATTTTCAGAATTGAAACTTGACTACTTTGTTTGATACACGAGGAATTGTATAACGTATTTTATATATACGTATTCACATGCAAAAGATTACTTATTTTTTTTAATAAATGGACATAATATACTTAATAATAAGTGACCATTACACAGTTCATTTACTAATTGATTTTCAATTCTCAGATTGTATTTGTAAATCATTAAATTATTTTATAAATAAGGTACTTACAAGAAACAAACAGCACAAATTATGTGATATCTGATTTTAAGAGTCTGATAAATTCATAATACATCTTAATTTCAACAATGTATATTTGTTCTGGTATCAAATGGCAATTTTATAGAAGCTAAATTACTAAATTTGATTTTCATAATATAAACTTGTCGTGTTTGTTTGATAACATTAGGAATGGTATAACATAGTTTTTCTATACCTATTCACATGCAAAAGATTACTTATTTTTAATAAATGGACATGAAATACTTTAAAATAAGTGGCCATTACACAGTTTTTTTCTGATTGATTTTCAATTCTATCATTGTATTTAAAATCATTAAATTATTTTAAAAATAAGGTACTTACAAGAAACAAACAGCACAAATTATGTGATATCTGATACCAAGAGTCTGATTAATTCATAATACATCATAAATTCAACAATGTATATTTGTTCTAATTCAACTGGCAATTTTATAAAAGCTAAATTACTAAATTTGATTTTCATAATATAAACTTGCCTCTTTTGTTTGATAACAATAGGAATGGTATAACGGATTACTCCTATAACTATTTGTATCAATTAATCAATTAATAAAACATCAATTATTCATTAATATATTGGAGTTCTAATTCCACTGGCATTTTTATTGAAGCTAAATTACTAAATTTGATTTTTATAATTGAAAGTTGCTTATTGCTTATACAAAATACATGAGGAATTGTATAATGTATTTTTTCTATACGTATTCATTTACAAAAGATTACTTATTTTTAATGTATGGACATAAAAACTTTATAATAAGTGACCGTTACACAGTTCATTTACTGACTGATTATCAATACTCTGATTGTATTTATTAATCATTAAATTATTTCAAAAAAGAAGGTACTTACAAGAAACAAACAGCACAAATTATGTGATATCTGATTCCAAGAGTTTGATAAATTCATAATACATCATAAATTTAAAAATGGTTATTTGTTCTGGTATCAAATGGCAATTTTATAGTTGCTAAATAACTAAATTTGATTTTAAAAAAACTTGCCTATTTGGGTAGATTCTATTTGGCTCGATACAAAATACTCCTATGATTATCTTTATGCCAAAGATTACTAATTTTTTATAAATGGACATGAAATACTTAATAATAAGTGGCCATAGTATAGTACAGTTCATATACTGATTGATTTTCAATTCTATCATTGTATTTAAAATCATTAAATTATTCAAAAAAAAGGTACTTCAAAGAAACAAACAGCACAAATTATGTGATATCTGATTCCAAGAGTCTGATAAATTCATAATACATCATAAATTCAACATTGTATATTTGTTCTAATTCAACTGGCAATTTTATAGAAGCTAAATTACTAAACTTGATTTTCATAATTGAAACTTGACTATTTTGTTTGATACACGAGGAATTGTATAACGTAGTTTTTCTATACCTATTCACATGCAAAAGATTATTTATTTTTAATTAATGGACATAAAAACTTAGAAATAAGTGATCGTTACACAGTTCATTTACTGACTGATTATCAATACTCTGATTGTATTTATATATCATTAAATTATTTCAAAAAAAAGGTACTTACAAGAAACAAACAGCACAAATTATAAAATATCTGACTCAAGGAGTCTGATAAATTCATACTTCATCATAAATTCATCATTGTATATTTGTTCTAATTCAACTGGCAATTTTATAGAAGCTAAATTACTAAATTTGATTTTCATAATTTAAACTTGACTATTTTGTTTGATACAGGAGGAATTGTATAACGTAGTTTTTCTATACGCATTCACATGCAAAAGATTACTTATTTTTAATCTATGGACATGAAAAACTTAATAATAAGTGACCGTTACACAGTTCATTTACTGATTGATTTTCAATACTCTGTTTATATTTACATATCATTAAATTATTTCAAAAAAAGGTACTTCAAAAAAACAAACAGCACAAATTATGTGATATCTGATTCCAAGAGTCTGATAAATTCATTATACATCATAAATTCATCATTGTATATTTGTTCTAATTCAACTGGCAATTTTATAAAAGCTAAATTACTTAATTTGATTTTCATAATTGAAACTTGACTATTTTGTTTGATACACAAGAAATTGTATAACGTAGTTTTTCTATACGTATTCACATGCAAAAGATTATTTTTTTTTTTAATAAATGGACATAAAAACTTAAGAATAAGTGACCGTTACACAGATTATCAATACTCTGATTGTATTTATAAATTATTAAATTATTTCAAAAAAAAGGTACTTACAAGAAACAAACAGCACAAATTATAAAATATCTGACTCAAGGAGTCTGATAAATTCATAAAACATCTTAAATTCAACAATGTATATTTGTTCTGGTATCAAATGGCAATTTTATAGAAGCTAAATTACTAAACTTTAATTTTAAAATTAAAACTTGCCTAGTTGGTTAGATTCTATTTGGCTCGATACAGAATACTGCTATGATTATCTTTATGCCAAAGATTACTTATTTTTTATAAATGGACAAGAAATACTTTATAATAAGTGGCCATTCCACAGTTCATTTACTGATTGATTTTCAATACTCTGTTTGTATTGCTAAATCATAAAATTATTTCAAAAAAAAGTACTTACAAGAAACAAACAGCACAAATTATGTGATATCTGATTCCAAGAGTCTGATAAATTCATAATACATCATCAATTCAAAAATGTATATTTGTTCTGGTATCAACTGGAACTATCATAGTAGCTAAACAACTAAATTTGATTTTCAGAATTGAAACTCTCCTATTTGGTTTGATACATTAGGAATGGAATAACGGATTACTCCTATAACTATACGTATGCAAAAGATTACTTATTTCTTATAAATGGACAAGAAATACTTTATAATAAGTGACCATTACACAGTTCATTTACTGATTGATTTTCAATTCTATCATTGTATTTAAAATGATTATTTATTTCAAAGAATGGTATTTACAAGAAACAAACAGCACAATCTATGTGATATCCGATTCCAAGAGTCTGATTAATTTGTAATACATCATAAATTCAACAATGTATATTTGTTCTAATTCAACTTGCAATTTTATAGTTGCTACATAACTAAATTTGATTTTCAAAACTGAGACTTGCCTTTTTGGTTTGATACATTAGGAATGGTTTAACAAAGTACTCCTATACCTATACCTATGCAAAAGATTACTTATTTTTTATAAATGGACATGAAATACTTTATAATAAGTGACCATTACACAGTTCATTTACAGATTAATTTTCAATATTCTGATTGTATATATAAATCATTAAACTATTTCAAAAATAAGGTACTTACAAGAAAGAAACAGCACAAATTATGTGATATCTGATTCTATGAGTTTGATAAAGTCATAATACATCATAAATTTAACAATGTTTATTTGTTCTGGTATCAACTTGCAATTTTTTAGAAGCTAGATTACTAAATTTGATTTTCATAATATAAACTTGCCTTTTTTGTTTGATAACAATAGGAATGGTATAACAGATTACTCCTATAACTATTTGTAAGCTAAAGATTACTTATTTTTAACTAATGGACATGAAGTACTTGATAATAAGTGGCCATTCCACAGCTCATTTACTGATTGATTTTCAATATTCTGATTGTATATATAAATCATTAAACTATTTCAAAAATAAGGTACTTACAAGAAACAAACAGCACAAATTATGTGATATCTGATTCTAAGAGTCTGATTAATTCATAATACATCATAAATTCAACAATGTATATTTGTTCTAATTCAACTGGCAATTTTATAGAAGCTTAATTACTAAATTTGACTTTCATAATATAAACTTGCCTTTTTTGTTTGATAACAATAGGAATGGTATAACGGATTACTCCTATAACTATTTGTATGCGAAAGATTACTTATTTTTAACTAAAGGACATAAAAACTTTATAATAAGTGACCGTTACACAGTTCATTTACTGACTGATTATCAATACTCTGATTGTATTTATAAATCATTAAATTATTTCAAAAAAGAAGGTACTTACAAGAAACAAACAGCACAAGTTATGTGATATCTGATTCCAAGAGTCTGATTAATTCATTATACATCATCAATTCAACAATGTATATTTTGGTATGGAATTCTCTGATTGTAATTACATATCATTAAATTATTTCAAAAAAAGGTACTAACAAGAAATAAACAGCACAATTTATATGATATCTGATTTTAAGATTCTAATCAATTAATAAAACATCAATTATTCATTAATATATTGGAGTTCTAATTCCACTGGCATTTTTATTGAAACTAAATTACTAAATTTGATTTTTATAATTGAAACTTGCTTATTGCTTATACAAAATACATGAGGAATTGTATAATGTATTTTTTCTATACGTATTCATATACAAAAGATTACTTATTTTTAATCTATGGACTTGAAATACTTTATAATAAGTGACCGTTACACAGTTCACTTACTGATTGATTTTCAATACTCTGATTTTATTTACAAATCATTTAATTTTTTCAAAAAAAGGTACTTACAAGAAACAAACAGCACAAATTATGTGATATCTGATTCTAAGAGTTTGATAAATTCATAATACATCATAAATTTAAAAATGTTTATTTGTTCTGGTATCAAGTGGCAATTTTATACTTGCTAAATAACTAAATTTGATTTTAAAAAAACTTGCCTATTTGGGTAAATTCTATTTGGCTCGATACAGAATACTCCTAAAATTATCTTTATGCCAAAGATTACTAACTTTTTATAAATGGACATGAAATACTTAATAATAAGTGGCCATAGTACAGTTCATTTACTGATTGATTTTCAATTCTATCATTGTATTTAAAATCATTAAATTATTCAAAAAAAAGGTACTTCAAAGAAACAAACAGCACAAATTATGTGATATCTGATTCCAAGAGTCTGATAAATTCATAATACATCATAAATTTAACGATGTATAATTGTTCTGGTATCAACTGGAACTATCATAGTAGCTAAACAACTAAATTTGATATTCAGAATAGAAACTCTCCTATTTGGTTTGATACATTAGGAATGGAATAACGGATTACTCCTATAACTATACGTATTCAAAAAATTACTTATTTTTAATAAATGGACATGAAAACTAAGAAATAAGTGATCGTTACACAGTTCATTTACTGACTGATTATCAATACTCTGATTGTATTTATATATCATTAAATTATTTCAAAAAAAAGGTACTTACAAGAAACAAACAGCACAAATTATAAAATATCTGACTCAAGGAGTCTGATAAATTCATACTTCATCATAAATTCATCATTGTATATTTGTTCTAATTCAACTGGCAACTTTATAGTTGCTAAATAACTAAATTTGATTTTCATAATTGAAACTTGACTATTTTGTTTGATACAGAAGGAATGGTATAACAAAGTACTCCTATACCTATAAGTATGCAAAAGATTACTTATTTTTTATAAATGGACATGAAATACATTATAATAAGTGGCCATTCCACAGTTCATTTACTGATTAATTTTCAATATTCTGATTGTATATATAAATCATTGAATTATTTTAAAAATAAGGTACTTCAAAGAAACAAACAGCACAAATTATGTGATATCTGATTCCAAGAGTCTGATAAATTCATAATACATCATAAATTCAACATTGTATATTTGTTCTAATTCAACTGGCAATTTTATAGAAGCTAAATTACTAAACTTGATTTTCATAATTGAAACTTGACTATTTTGTTTGATACACGAGGAATTGTATAACGTAGTTTTTCTATACCTATTCACATGCAAAAGATTATTTATTTTTAATTAATGGACATAAAAACTTAGAAATAAGTGATCGTTACACAGTTCATTTACTGACTGATTATCAATACTCTGATTGTATTTATATATCATTAAATTATTTCAAAAAAAAGGTACTTACAAGAAACAAACAGCACAAATTATAAAATATCTGACTCAAGGAGTCTGATAAATTCATACTTCATCATAAATTCATCATTGTATATTTGTTCTAATTCAACTGGCAATTTTATAGAAGCTAAATTACTAAATTTGATTTTCATAATTTAAACTTGACTATTTTGTTTGATACAGGAGGAATTGTATAACGTAGTTTTTCTATACGCATTCACATGCAAAAGATTACTTATTTTTAATCTATGGACATGAAAAACTTAATAATAAGTGACCGTTACACAGTTCATTTACTGATTGATTTTCAATACTCTGTTTATATTTACATATCATTAAATTATTTCAAAAAAAGGTACTTCAAAAAAACAAACAGCACAAATTATGTGATATCTGATTCCAAGAGTCTGATAAATTCATTATACATCATAAATTCATCATTGTATATTTGTTCTAATTCAACTGGCAATTTTATAAAAGCTAAATTACTTAATTTGATTTTCATAATTGAAACTTGACTATTTTGTTTGATACACAAGAAATTGTATAACGTAGTTTTTCTATACGTATTCACATGCAAAAGATTATTTTTTTTTTTAATAAATGGACATAAAAACTTAAGAATAAGTGACCGTTACACAGATTATCAATACTCTGATTGTATTTATAAATTATTAAATTATTTCAAAAAAAAGGTACTTACAAGAAACAAACAGCACAAATTATAAAATATCTGACTCAAGGAGTCTGATAAATTCATAAAACATCTTAAATTCAACAATGTATATTTGTTCTGGTATCAAATGGCAATTTTATAGAAGCTAAATTACTAAACTTTAATTTTAAAATTAAAACTTGCCTAGTTGGTTAGATTCTATTTGGCTCGATACAGAATACTGCTATGATTATCTTTATGCCAAAGATTACTTATTTTTTATAAATGGACAAGAAATACTTTATAATAAGTGGCCATTCCACAGTTCATTTACTGATTGATTTTCAATACTCTGTTTGTATTGCTAAATCATAAAATTATTTCAAAAAAAAGTACTTACAAGAAACAAACAGCACAAATTATGTGATATCTGATTCCAAGAGTCTGATAAATTCATAATACATCATCAATTCAAAAATGTATATTTGTTCTGGTATCAACTGGAACTATCATAGTAGCTAAACAACTAAATTTGATTTTCAGAATTGAAACTCTCCTATTTGGTTTGATACATTAGGAATGGAATAACGGATTACTCCTATAACTATACGTATGCAAAAGATTACTTATTTCTTATAAATGGACAAGAAATACTTTATAATAAGTGACCATTACACAGTTCATTTACTGATTGATTTTCAATTCTATCATTGTATTTAAAATCATTATTTATTTCAAAGAATGGTATTTACAAGAAACAAACAGCACAATCTATGTGATATCCGATTCCAAGAGTCTGATTAATTTGTAATACATCATAAATTCAACAATGTATATTTGTTCTAATTCAACTTGCAATTTTATAGTTGCTACATAACTAAATTTGATTTTCAAAACTGAGACTTGCCTTTTTGGTTTGATACATTAGGAATGGTTTAACAAAGTACTCCTATACCTATACCTATGCAAAAGATTACTTATTTTTTATAAATGGACATGAAATACTTTATAATAAGTGACCATTACACAGTTCATTTACAGATTAATTTTCAATATTCTGATTGTATATATAAATCATTAAACTATTTCAAAAATAAGGTACTTACAAGAAAGAAACAGCACAAATTATGTGATATCTGATTCTATGAGTTTGATAAAGTCATAATACATCATAAATTTAACAATGTTTATTTGTTCTGGTATCAACTTGCAATTTTTTAGAAGCTAGATTACTAAATTTGATTTTCATAATATAAACTTGCCTTTTTTGTTTGATAACAATAGGAATGGTATAACAGATTACTCCTATAACTATTTGTAAGCTAAAGATTACTTATTTTTAACTAATGGACATGAAGTACTTGATAATAAGTGGCCATTCCACAGCTCATTTACTGATTGATTTTCAATATTCTGATTGTATATATAAATCATTAAACTATTTCAAAAATAAGGTACTTACAAGAAACAAACAGCACAAATTATGTGATATCTGATTCTAAGAGTCTGATTAATTCATAATACATCATAAATTCAACAATGTATATTTGTTCTAATTCAACTGGCAATTTTATAGAAGCTTAATTACTAAATTTGACTTTCATAATATAAACTTGCCTTTTTTGTTTGATAACAATAGGAATGGTATAACGGATTACTCCTATAACTATTTGTATGCGAAAGATTACTTATTTTTAACTAAAGGACATAAAAACTTTATAATAAGTGACCGTTACACAGTTCATTTACTGACTGATTATCAATACTCTGATTGTATTTATAAATCATTAAATTATTTCAAAAAAGAAGGTACTTACAAGAAACAAACAGCACAAGTTATGTGATATCTGATTCCAAGAGTCTGATTAATTCATTATACATCATCAATTCAACAATGTATATTTTGGTATGGAATTCTCTGATTGTAATTACATATCATTAAATTATTTCAAAAAAAGGTACTAACAAGAAATAAACAGCACAATTTATATGATATCTGATTTTAAGATTCTAATCAATTAATAAAACATCAATTATTCATTAATATATTGGAGTTCTAATTCCACTGGCATTTTTATTGAAACTAAATTACTAAATTTGATTTTTATAATTGAAACTTGCTTATTGCTTATACAAAATACATGAGGAATTGTATAATGTATTTTTTCTATACGTATTCATATACAAAAGATTACTTATTTTTAATCTATGGACTTGAAATACTTTATAATAAGTGACCGTTACACAGTTCACTTACTGATTGATTTTCAATACTCTGATTTTATTTACAAATCATTTAATTTTTTCAAAAAAAGGTACTTACAAGAAACAAACAGCACAAATTATGTGATATCTGATTCTAAGAGTTTGATAAATTCATAATACATCATAAATTTAAAAATGTTTATTTGTTCTGGTATCAAGTGGCAATTTTATACTTGCTAAATAACTAAATTTGATTTTAAAAAAACTTGCCTATTTGGGTAAATTCTATTTGGCTCGATACAGAATACTCCTAAAATTATCTTTATGCCAAAGATTACTAACTTTTTATAAATGGACATGAAATACTTAATAATAAGTGGCCATAGTACAGTTCATTTACTGATTGATTTTCAATTCTATCATTGTATTTAAAATCATTAAATTATTCAAAAAAAAGGTACTTCAAAGAAACAAACAGCACAAATTATGTGATATCTGATTCCAAGAGTCTGATAAATTCATAATACATCATAAATTTAACGATGTATAATTGTTCTGGTATCAACTGGAACTATCATAGTAGCTAAACAACTAAATTTGATATTCAGAATAGAAACTCTCCTATTTGGTTTGATACATTAGGAATGGAATAACGGATTACTCCTATAACTATACGTATTCAAAAAATTACTTATTTTTAATAAATGGACATGAAAACTAAGAAATAAGTGATCGTTACACAGTTCATTTACTGACTGATTATCAATACTCTGATTGTATTTATATATCATTAAATTATTTCAAAAAAAAGGTACTTACAAGAAACAAACAGCACAAATTATAAAATATCTGACTCAAGGAGTCTGATAAATTCATACTTCATCATAAATTCATCATTGTATATTTGTTCTAATTCAACTGGCAACTTTATAGTTGCTAAATAACTAAATTTGATTTTCATAATTGAAACTTGACTATTTTGTTTGATACAGAAGGAATGGTATAACAAAGTACTCCTATACCTATAAGTATGCAAAAGATTACTTATTTTTTATAAATGGACATGAAATACATTATAATAAGTGGCCATTCCACAGTTCATTTACTGATTAATTTTCAATATTCTGATTGTATATATAAATCATTGAATTATTTTAAAAATAAGGTACTTCAAAGAAACAAACAGCACAAATTATGTGATATCTGATTCCAAGAGTCTGATAAATTCATAATACATCTTAAATTCAACAATGTATATTTGTTCTGGTATCAAATGGCAATTTTATAGAAGCTAAATTACTAAACTTTAATTTTAAAATTAAAACTTGCCCAGTTGGTTAGATTCTATTTGGCTCGATACAGAATACTCCTATGATTATCTTTATGCCAAAGATTACTTATTTTTTATAAATGGACATGAAATACTTTATAATAAGTGACCATTACACAGATCATTTACTGATTGATTTTCAATTCTATCATTGTATTAAAAAATCATTAAATTATTCAAAAAAAGGTACTTCAAAGAACCAAACAGCACAAATTATGTGATATCTGATTCCAAGAGTCTGATAAATTCATAATACATCATAAATTCATCATTGTATATTTGTTCTAATTCAACTGGCAAATTTATAGAAGCTAAACTACTAAATATGATTTTCATAATTGAAACTTGCCTATTTGGTTTGATACATAAGGAATGGTATAACGGAGTTTTCTTATAACTATACGTATGCAAAAGATTACTTATTTTTTATGAATGAACTTGAAACAGTTTCTATTAAGTGACCATTGTACAGTTCATTTACTGATTGATTTTGAATACTCTGATTGTATTTATAAATCATTAAGTTATTTAAAAAAAAAAGGTACTTACAAGAAAAAAACAGCACAAATTATGTGATATCTAATTCTAAGAGTCTGATAAATTCATAATACATCATCAATTCAACAATGTATATTTTGGTATGGAATTCTCTGATTGTATTTACATATCATTAAATTATTTCAAAAATAAGGACTTACAAGAAACAAACAGCACAAATTATATGATATCTGATTTTAAGATTCTAATCAATTAATAAAACATCAATTATTCATTAATATATTGGAGTTCTAATTCCACTGGCATTTTTATTGAAGCTAACTTACTAAGTTTGATTTTCATAATTGAAACTTGGCTATATGGTTTGATAATGAGGAATTGTATAATGTATTTTTTCTATACGTATTCATATACAAAAGATTACTTATTTTTAATCTATGGACTTGAAATACTTTTTAATAAGTGACCGTTACACAGTTTATATACTGATTGATTTTCAATACTCTGATTGTATTTATAAATCATTTAATTATTTCAAAAAAAAGGTACTTACAAGAAACAAACAGCACAAATTATGTGACATCTGATTCCAAGAGTCGGATAAATTCATAATACATCATAAATTTAACAATGTTTATTTTTTCTGGTATCAACTGGCAACTTTATAGTTGCTAAATAACTAAATTTGATTTTAAAAATTGAAACTTGCCTATTTGGTTAGATACATGAGGAATGGTATAACGGAGTACTCTTATAACTATACGTATGCAAAAGATTACTTATTTTTTATAAATGAACTTGAAACACTTTCCTATAAGTGACCATAGTATGGACTTGAAATACTTTATAATAAGTGACCGTTACACAGTTTATATAGTGACTAAAAGTATATATTATTGTCAATAGATACAAGATCACCATTATATTAGTATGATCAAGATGTATTATCGATTGATGAGGATCTTGAAATCAAAAATTATTCAATTTCTGATTTTTAGACCAAAAAAATCCTTGTTTTGAAATAAATACTGTAATTCATTATTTAAATCGAAAATTAAAATCATTTATTAAGTGAACAGAATAATGATCACGTCATACCCTGTACTTCAGGTCAATAATTCATACTCAGGAAGATTTTTGATTTGAATTAGTATTTGAGTACTATATTATGAAATATGTAGAATTATCGAAATAAATCAGCAAATTTCTATTGAAAAATCAAATTCAGTAATTTAGAATATATATTTTTGTAATTAGATACAAGATCACCATTATAAACGAAAGATATAATATATTATCGATTAAAGAGTATTTTGGAATCAAAAATCATTTAATTTCTGCTTTTTTGAACAAAAAATGCCTTGATTTGAAATAAATTCGGTATTTCACTATTCAAATCGAAAATTAAAATCATTTATTTAGTGAACAGAATATTGATCATATCGTACCCTGTTTTCCAGGTCAACAATTCATAAATCAGAAAGATTTTTGATTTGAATTAGTATTTGAGTACACTATAATGAAATTTGTAGAATTATCGAAACAAATCAGCAAATTTTATATGAAAAGTCAAATTCTGTAAGTTAAAATATATATTATTGTCATTATATACCAGATCACCATTATATTTATAAGATAATGATGTATTATCGATAGATAAGTATCTTGGAATCAAAAATCATTTAATTTCTGCTTTTTAGAACAAAAAATGCCTTGATTTGAAAAAAAATCGGTAGTTCATTATTCAAATCGAAAATAAAAATCATTTATAAAGTAAACAGAATAATGTTCACGTCAAACCATATATTGCAGGACAACAATTAATAAATCAGTAAGATTTTTGATTTTATTTAGTATTTGTGTACTCTATCATGAAATATGTAATATTATCGAAACAAATCAGCAAATTTTAAATGAAAAGTCAAACTCAGTAATTAAAAATATATAATATAGTCTTCATTTACTAGATCACCATGATATTTGTAGATAATGATGTATTATCTATTGATGAGTAATTTGGAATCAAAATTTATTTCAATTCTGATTTTTTGCCAAAAAAATGCCTTGTTTTGTATTATCGATTATCGATAATGTATTATCGATTGATGAGTATCTTGGAATAAAATATCAATTAATTTCTGCTTTTTAGAACAAAAAATGCCTTGATTTGAAAAAAAATCGGTAATTCATTATTCAAATCGAAAATAAAAATCATTTATACAGTAAACAGAATAATGTTCACATCATACCATGTATTATAGGTCAACAATTCATAAATCAGTAAGATTTTTGATTTTATTTAGTATTTGTGTACTCTATCATGAAATATGTAATATTATCGAAACAAATCAGCAAATTTCAAACGAAAAGTCAAACTCAGTAATTTAAAATATATAATATAGTCTTCATTTACTAGATCCCATTATATTAGTATGATATCGATTGATGAATATCTTGCAATAAAGATTATTTAATTTCTGATTTTTTGACCAAAAAGTTCCTTGGTTTGAAATAAATTTAGTAATTCATTATTCAAATCGAAAATAAAAATCATTTATAAAGTAAACAGAATAATGATCATGTCATACCCTGTATTTCAGGTCAATAATTCATACTCAGGAAGATTTTTGATTTGAATTAGTATTTGAGTACTCTATCATGAAATATGTAGAATTATCGAAACAAATCAGCAAATTTCAAAAGAAAAGTCAAACTCTAATTTAAAGTATATATTATTGTCTTTACTTACTAAATCACCATTATATTTGTAAGATAATGATGTATTATCGATTGATGAGTATCTTGGAATAAAATATCAATTAATTCTGCTTTTTAGAACAAAAAATGCCTTGATTTGAAAAAAAATCGGTAATTCATTATTTAAATCGAAAATAAAAATCATTTATACAGTAAACAGAATAATGTTCACGTCATACCATGTATTATAGGTCAACAATTCATAAATCAGTAAGATTTTTGATTTTATTTAGTATTTGTGTACTCTATCATGAAATATGTAATATTATCGAAACAAATCAGCATATTTTATATCTATAGTCAAACTCAGTAATTTAAAATATATATAATTGTCATTAGATACCAGATCACCATTATATTAGTATGATCAATTGTATTATTGATTGATGAGTATTTTTGAATCAAAAATCATTTAATTTCGGCTCTTTACAACAAAAAGTTCCTTTTTTGAAATAAATTCAGTAATTCATTCATCAAATCCAAAGTTAAAATCATTTAATGAGTGAAAAGAATATAGTTCACGTCATACCCTGTATTCCAGGTCAATAATTCATACTCAGGAAGAATTTTGATTTGAATTAGTATTTGAGTACTCTATCATGAAATATGTAGAATTGGCGAAACAAATCAGCAAATTTCAAACGAAAAATCAAACTCAGTAATTTAAAATATATATAATTGTCATTAGATACCAGATCACCATTATATTAGTATGATATCGATTATCTTGGATTAAAGATTATTTAATTTCTGATTTTTGACCAAAAAGTTCCTTGATTTGAAGTAAATTTAGTAATTCATTATTCAAATCGAAAATAAAAATAATTTATTAAGGGAACAGAATAATGATAACGTCATACCCTGTATTCCGGGTCAATAATTCATACTCAGGATTATTTTTGATTTGAATTAGTATTTGAGTACTGTATTATGAAATATGTAGAATTATCTCAACATATCAGCAAATTTCATATGAAAAGTCAAATTCAGTAATTTAGAAAATATATTATTGTCATTAGATACAAGATCACCATTATAAAAGAAAGATAATGATGTATTACCGATTGATGAGTATCTTGGAATAAAAAATCAATTAATTTCTGATTTTTAGACCAAAAAAATCCTTGCTTTGAAATAAATTCAGTAATTCATTTATCAAATCGAAAGTTAAAATCATTTATTAAGTGAAATGAATAATGATCACGTCAAACCCTGTATTTCAAGTCATACTCAGGAAGAATTTTGAATTGAATTAGTATTTGAGTACTCTACTATAGAATATATCTTAACATCAAATTCTGTAATTGAAAAAATATATTATTGTCATTGGATACTAAATCACCATTATATTAGTATGATCAAGATGTATTATCGATTGATGAGTAATTTGGAATCAAAATTTATTTCAATTCTGATTTTTTGCCAAAAAAATGCCTTGTTTTGAAATAAATTCTGTAATTCATTATTTAAATCGAAAATTAAAATCATTTATTAAGTGAACAGAATAATGATCACGTCATACCCTGTATTTCAGGTCAATAATTCATACTCAGGAAGATTTTTGATTTGAATTAGTATTTGAGTACTCTATCATGAAATATTTAGAATTATCGAAACAAATCAGCAAATTTCAAACGAAAAGTCAAACTCAGTAATTAAAAATATATATTATTGTCTTTACTTACTAGATCACCATTATTTTTGTAAGATAATGATGTATTATCGATTGATGAGTATCTTGGAATAAAATATCAATTAATTTCTGCTTTTTAGAACAAAAAATGCCTTGATTTGAAAAAAAATCGGTAATTCATTATTCAAATCGAAAATAAAAATCATTTATACAGTAAACAGAATAATGTTCACATCATACCATGTATTATAGGTCAACAATTCATAAATCAGTAAGATTTTTGATTTTATTTAGTATTTGTGTACTATATCATGAAATATGTAATATTATCGAAACAAATCAGCAAATTTCAAACGCAAAGTCAAACTCAGTAATTTAAAATATATAATATAGTCTTCATTTACTAGATCCCATTATATTAGTATGATATCGATTGATGAGTATCTTGCAATAAAGATTATTTAAAATCTGATTTTATGCCAAAAAAATGCCTTGTTTTTAAATAAATTATGTAATTCATTATTTAAATCAAAAATTAAAATCATTTAAAAGTGAACAGAATAATGATCACGTCAAACCCTGTTTTTTAGGTCAATAATTCATACTCAGGATGATTTTTGATTTGAATTAGTATTTGAGTACTGTATCATGAAATATGTAATATTATCGAAACAAATCAGCAAATTTCAAACGCAAAGTCAAACTCAGTAATTTAAAATATATAATATAGTCTTCATTTACTAGATCCCATTATATTAGTATGATATCGATTGATGAGTATCTTGCAATAAAGATTATTTAAATTCTGATTTTATGCCAAAAAAATGCCTTGTTTTTAAATAAATTATGTAATTCATTATTTAAATCGAAAATTAAAATCATTTATTAAGTTTACAGAATAATGATCACGTCGTACCCTGTATTCCAAGTCAACAAATCATAAATCATAAAGATTTTTGATTTGAATTAGTATTTGAGTACTCTATCATGAAATATGTAGAATTATCGAAACAAATCAGCAAATTTCAAACGAAAAGTCAAACTCTAATTTAAAGTATATATTATTGTCTTTACTTACTAGATCCCATTAATTTTGTAAGATAATGATTATTATTGATTAATGAGTATCTTGGAATCAAAAATCAATTAATTTCTGCTTTTTAGAACAAAAACTGCCTTGATTTGAAAAAAAATCGGTAATTCATTATTCACTTCGAAAATAAAAATCATTTATAAAGTAAACAGAATAATGTTCACGTCATACCATGTATTATAGGTCAACAATTCATAAATCAATAAGATTTTTGATTTGAATTAGTATTTGAGTACTGTATTATGAAATATGTAGAATTGATGAAACAAATCAGCATATTTTATATCTATAGTCAAACTCAGTAATTTAAAATATACATAATTGTCATTAGATACCAGATCACCATTATATTAGTATGATCAATTGTATTATTGATTGATGAGTATTTTGGAATCAAAAATCATTTAATTTCTGCTCTTTACAACAAAAAGTTCCTTTTTTGAAATAAATTCAGTAATTCATATCAGCAAATTTCTATTGAAAAATCAAATTCTGTAATTGAAAAAATATATTATTGTCATTGGATTCCAGATCCCCATAATAATAGTCTGATCAAGATGTATTATCGAATGATGAGTATTTTGGAATAAAAAATCAATTAATTTCTGATTTTTAGACAAAAAAAATCCTTGTTTTGAAATAAATTCAGTATTTCATTATTCAAATCGAAAATAAAAATTTTTTATATAGTAAAGAGAATAATAATCACGTCATACCCTGTTTTTTAGGTCAATAATTCATACTCAGGATTATTTTGGATTTGAATTTCTATTTGAGTACTCCATCCATAAATATGTAGAATTGACGAAACAAATCAGCAAATTTCATATGAAAAGTCAAATTTATTGACTAAAAATATATATTATTGTCAATAGATACCATATCACCATTATATTTGTAAGATAATGATGTATTATCTATTGATGAGTATCTTGGAATAAAAAATCAATTAATTTCTGATTTTTAGACCAAAAAATTCCTTGATTTGAAATAATTTTAGTAATTCATTCATCAAATCGAAAATTAAAATCATTTATTAAGTGAACAGAACAATGATCACGTCTTACCCTGTATTCCAGGTCAACAATTAATAAATCAGATAGATTTTTGATTTGAATTAGTATTTGAGTACTGTATAATGAAATATGTAGAATTATCTCTACATATCAGCAAATTTCTATTAAAAAATCAAATTCTGTTTTGAAAAAATATATGATTGTCATTTGATACCAGATCACCATTAAACAATATGATCAAGATGTATTATCGATTGATGAGTATCTTGGAATCAAAATTTATTTAAATTCTGATTTTATGCCAAAAAATGCCTTGTTTTGAAATAAATTATGTAATTCATTATTTAAATCGAAAATTAAAATCATTTATTAAGTTTACAGAATAATGATCACGTCATACCCTGTATTCCAGGTCAATAATTCATACTCAGGAAGATTTTTGATTTGAATTAGTATTTGAGTACTCTACTATAGAATAAATCTTAACATATCAGCAAATTTCAAACGAAGTGTCAAACTCAGTAATTTAAAATATATAATATAGTCTTCATTTACTAGATCCCATTAATTTTGTAAGATAATGATTATTATTTATTAATGAGTATCTTGGAATCAAAAATCATTTAATTTCTGCTTTTTAGAACAAAAAATGCCTTGATTTGAAAAAAAATCGGTAGTTCATTATTCAAATCGAAAATAAAAATCATTTATAAAGTAAACAGAATAATGTTTACGTCATACCATATATTGCAGGTCAACAATTAATAAATCAGAAAGATTTTTGATTTGAATTAGTATTTGAGTACACTATAATGAAATTTGTAGAATTATCGAAACAAATCAGCAAATTTTAAATGAAAAGTCAAACTCAGTAATTAAAAATATATATTTTTGTCTTTACTTACTAGATCACCATTATATTTGTAAGAGAATGATGTATTATCGATTGATGAGTATCTTGGAATAAAATATCAATTAATTTCTGCTTTTTAGAACAAAAACTGCCTTGATTTGAAAAAAAATCGGTAATTCATTATTCAAATCGAAAATAAAAATCATTTATAAAGTAAACAGAATAATGTTCACGTCATACCATGTATTATAGGTCAACAATTCATAAATCAATAAGATTTTTGATTTGAATTAGTATTTGAGTACTGTATTATGAAATATGTAGAATTGACGAAACAAATCAGCAAATTTCAAACGAAAAGTCAAACTCAGTAATTTAAAATATATATAATTGCCATTAGATACCACATCACCATTCTATTAGTATGATCAATTGTATTATTGATTAATGAGCATTTTGGAATCAAAAATCATTTAATTTCGGCTCTTTACAACAAAAAGTTCCTTTTTTGAAATAAATTCAGTAATTCATTCATCAAATCCAAAGTTAAAATCATTTAATGAGTGAAAAGAATATAGATCACGTCATACCCAGTCATACTCAGGAAGAATTTTGAATTGAATTAGTATTTGAGCACTCTACTATAGAATATATCTTAACATATCAGCAAATTTCTATAGAAAAATCGAATTCTGTAATTGAAAAATATATTATTGTCATTGGATACTAAATCACCATTATATTAGTATGATCAAGATGTGTTTTCGATTGATGAGTAATTTGGAATCAAAATTTATTTCAATTCTGATTTTTTGCCAAAAAAATGCCTTGTTTTGAAATAAATTCTGTAATTCATTATTTAAATCGAAAATTAAAATCATTTATTAAGTGAACAGAATAATGATCACGTCATACCCTGTACTTCAGGTCAATAATTCATACTCAGGAAGATTTTTGATTTGAATTAGTATTTGAGTACTCTATCATGAAATATTTAGAATTATCGAAACAAATCAGCAAATTTCAAACGAAAAGTCAAACTCAGTAATTAAAAATATATATTATTGTCTTTACTTACTAGATGACCATTATATTTGTAAGATAATGATGTATTATCGATTGATGAGTATCTTGGAATAAAATATCAATTAATATCTGCTTTTTAGAACAAAAACTGCCTTGATTTGAAAAAAAATTGGTAATTCATTATTCAAATCGAAAATAAAAATCATGTATAAAGTAAACAGAATAATGTTCACGTCATACCATGTATTATAGGTCAACAATTCATAAATCAATAAGATTTTTGATTTTATTTAGTATTTGTGTACTCCATCATGAAATATGTAATATTATCGAAACAAATCAGCAAATTTCAAACGAAAAGTCAAACTCAGTAATTTAAAATATATAATTCATTTACTAGATCCCATTATATTAGTATGATATCGATTGATGAGTATCTTGGAATCAAAATTTATTTAAATTCTGATTTTATGCCAAAAAAATGCCTTGTTTTTAAATAAATTATGTAATTCATTATTTAAATCGAAAATTAAAATCATTTATTAAGTTTACAGAATAATGATCACGTCATACCCTGAATTTCAGGTCAATAATTCATACTCAGGAAGATTTTTGATTTGAATTAGTATTTGAGTACTCTATCATGAAATATGTAGAATTATCGAAACAAATCAGCAAATTTCAAACGAAAAGTCAAACTCTAATTTAAAGTATATATTATTGTCTTTATTTACTAAATCACCATTATATTTGTAAGATTATGATGTATTATCGATTGATGAGTATCTTGGAATAAAATATCAATTAATTTCTGCTTTTTAGAACAAAAACTGCCTTGATTTGAAAAAAAAATCGGTAATTCATTATTCAAATCGAAAATAAAAATCATTTATGAAGCAAACAGAATAATGATCACGTCATACCCTGTATTCCAAGTCATACTCAGGAAGAATTTTGAATTGAATTAGTATTTGAGTACACTATTATAGAATAAATCTTAACATATCAGCAAATTTCTATTGAAAAATCAAATTCTTTAATTGAAAAAATATATTATTGTCATTGGATACCAGATCCCCATAATAATTGTATGATCAAGATGTATTATCGAATGATGAGTATTTTGGAATAAAAAATCAATTAATTTCTGATTTTTAGACTAAAAAACTCCTTGTTTTGAAATAAATTCAGTATTTCATTATTCAAATCGAAAATAAAAATCGTTTTTATAGTAAAGAGAATAATAATCACGTCATACCCTGTTTTTTAGGTCAATAATTCATACTCAGGATTATTTTTGATTTGAATTACTATTTGAGTACTCCATCATGAAATATGTAGAATTGACGAAACAAATCAGCAAATTTCATATGAAAAGTCAAATTTATTGACTAAAAATATATATTATTGTCAATAGATACCATATCACCATTATATTTGTAAGATAATGATGTATTATCTATTGATGAGTATCTTGGAATAAAAAATCAATTAATTTCTGATTTGTAGACCAAAAAAATCCAAGTTTTGAAATAAATTCAGTAATTCATTTATCAAATCGAAAATTAAAATCATTTAAAAGTGAACAGAATAATGATCACGTCAAACCCTGTTTTTTAGGTCAATAATTCATACTCAGGATGATTTTTGATTTGAATTAGTATTTGAGTACTGTATTATGAAATATGTAGAATTATCTCTACATATCAGCAAATTTCTATTAAAAAATCAAATTCTGTTTGGAAAAAATATATTATTGTCATTTGATACCAGATCACCATTAAATAATGTATTATCGATTGATAGATTATTCAAATCGAAAATAAAAATCATTTATAAAGTAAACAGAATAATGTTCACGTCATACCATGTATTATAGGTCAACAATTCATAAATCAGTAAGATTTTTGATTTTATTTAGTATTTGTGTACTCCATCATGAAATATGTAATATTATCGAAACAAATCAGCAAATTTCAAACGAAAAGTCAAACTCAGTAATTTAAAATATATATAATTGCCATTAGATACCACATCACCATTCTATTAGTATGATCAATTGTATTATTGATTAATGAGCATTTTGGAATCAAAAATCATTTAATTTCGGCTCTTTACAACAAAAAGTTCCTTTTTTGAAATAAATTCAGTAATTCATTCACCAAATCCAAAGTTAAAATCATTTAATGAGTGAAAAGAATATAGATCACGTCATACCCAGTCATACTCAGGAAGAATTTTGAATTGAATTAGTATTTGAGTACTCTACTATAGAATAAATCTTAACATATCAGCAAATTTCTATAGAAAAATCGAATTCTGTAATTGAAAAATACATTATTGTCATTGGATACTAAATCACCATTATATTAGTATGATCAAGATGTATTCCAGGTCAATAATTCATACTCAGGATGATTTTTGATTTGAATTAGTATTTGAGTACTGTATTATGAAATATGTAGAATTATCTCAACATATCAGCAAATTTCATATGAAAAGTCAAATTCAGTAATTTAGAATATATATTATTGTCATTAGATACAAGATCACCATTATAAAAGAAAGATAATGATGTATTACCGATTGATGAGTATCTTGGAATAAAAAATCAATTAATTTCTGATTTTTAGACCAAAAAAATCCTTGCTTTGAAATAAATTCAGTAATTCATTTATCAAATCGAAAATTAAAATCATTTATTAAGTGAACAGAATAATGATCACGTCAAACCTTGTATTCCAAGTCATACTCAGGAAGAATTTTGAATTGAATTAGTATTTGAGCACTCTACTATAGAATATATCTTAACATATCAGCAAATTTCTATAGAAAAATCGAATTCTGTAATTGAAAAATATATTATTGTCATTGGATACTAAATCACCATTATATTAGTATGATCAAGATGTATTATCGATTGATGAGTAATTTGGAATCAAAATTTATTTCAATTCTGATTTTTTGCCAAAAAAATGCCTTGTTTTGAAATAAATTCTGTAATTCATTATTTAAATCGAAAATTAAAATCATTTATTAAGTGAACAGAATAATGATCACGTCATACCCTGTACTTCAGGTCAATAATTCATACTCAGGAAGATTTTTGATTTGAATTAGTATTTGAGTACTCTATCATGAAATATTTAGAATTATCGAAACAAATCAGCAAATTTCAAACGAAAAGTCAAACTCTAATTTAAAGTATATATTATTGTCTTTATTTACTAAATCACCATTATATTTGTAAGATTATGATGTATTATCGATTGATGAGTATCTTGGAATAAAATATCAATTAATTTCTGCTTTTTAGAACAAAAACTGCCTTGATTTGAAAAAAAATCGGTAATTCATTATTCAAATCGAAAATAAAAATCATTTATGAAGCAAACAGAATAATGATCACGTCATACCCTGTATTCCAAGTCATACTCAGGAAGAATTTTGAATTGAATTAGTATTTGAGTACACTATTATAGAATAAATCTTAACATATCAGCAAATTTCTATTGAAAAATCAAATTCTTTAATTGAAAAAATATATTATTGTCATTGGATACCAGATCCCCATAATAATTGTATGATCAAGATGTATTATCGAATGATGAGTATTTTGGAATAAAAAATCAATTAATTTCTGATTTTTAGACTAAAAAAATCCTTGTTTTGAAATAAATTCAGTATTTCATTATTCAAATCGAAAATAAAAATCGTTTTTATAGTAAAGAGAATAATAATCACGTCATACCCTGTTTTTTAGGTCAATAATTCATACTCAGGATTATTTTTGATTTGAATTACTATTTGAGTACTCCATCATGAAATATGTAGAATTGACGAAACAAATCAGCAAATTTCATATGAAAAGTCAAATTTATTGACTAAAAATATATATTATTGTCAATAGATACCATATCACCATTATATTTGTAAGATAATGATGTATTATCTATTGATGAGTATCTTGGAATAAAAAATCAATTAATTTGTGATTTTTAGACCAAAAAAATCCTTGTTTTTAAATAAATTCAGTATTTCATTCATCAAATCGAAAATTAAAATCAATTATTAAGGGAACAGAATAATGATAACGTCATACCCTATATTCCAGGTCAATAATTCATACTCAGGATGATTTTTGATTTGAATTAGTATTTGAGTACTGTATTATGAAATATGTAGAATTATCTCAACATATCAGCAAATTTCATATGAAAAGTCAAATTCAGTAATTTAGAATATATATTATTGTCATTAGATACAAGATCACCATTATAAAAGAAAGATAATGATGTATTACCGATTGATGAGTATCTTGGAATAAAAAATCAATTAATTTCTGATTTTTAGACCAAAAAAATCCTTGCTTTGAAATAAATTCAGTAATTCATTTATCAAATCGAAAATTAAAATCATTTATTAAGTGAACAGAATAATGATCACGACAAACCTTGTATTCCAAGTCATACTCAGGAAGAATTTTGAATTGAATTAGTATTTGAGCACTCTACTATAGAATATATCTTAACATATCAGCAAATTTCTATAGAAAAATCGAATTCTGTAATTGAAAAATATATTATTGTCATTGGATACTAAATCACCATTATATTAGTATGATCAAGATGTGTTTTCGATTGATGAGTAATTTGGAATCAAAATTTATTTCAATTCTGATTTTTTGCCAAAAAAATGCCTTGTTTTGAAATAAATTCTGTAATTCATTATTTAAATCGAAAATTAAAATCATTTATTAAGTGAACAGAATAATGATCACGTCATACCCTGTACTTCAGGTCAATAATTCATACTCAGGAAGATTTTTGATTTGAATTAGTATTTGAGTACTCTATCATGAAATATTTAGAATTATCGAAACAAATCAGCAAATTTCAAACGAAAAGTCAAACTCAGTAATTAAAAATATATATTATTGTCTTTACTTACTAGATGACCATTATATTTGTAAGATAATGATGTATTATCGATTGATGAGTATCTTGGAATAAAATATCAATTAATATCTGCTTTTTAGAACAAAAACTGCCTTGATTTGAAAAAAAATTGGTAATTCATTATTCAAATCGAAAATAAAAATCATGTATAAAGTAAACAGAATAATGTTCACGTCATACCATGTATTATAGGTCAACAATTCATAAATCAATAAGATTTTTGATTTTATTTAGTATTTGTGTACTCCATCATGAAATATGTAATATTATCGAAACAAATCAGCAAATTTCAAACGAAAAGTCAAATTCAGTAATTTAAAATATATAATTCATTTACTAGATCCCATTATATTAGTATGATATCGATTGATGAGTATCTTGGAATCAAAATTTATTTAAATTCTGATTTTATGCCAAAAAAATGCCTTGTTTTTAAATAAATTATGTAATTCATTATTTAAATCGAAAATTAAAATCATTTATTAAGTTTACAGAATAATGATCACGTCATACCCTGAATTTCAGGTCAATAATTCATACTCAGGAAGATTTTTGATTTGAATTAGTATTTGAGTACTCTATCATGAAATATGTAGAATTATCGAAACAAATCAGCAAATTTCAAACGAAAAGTCAAACTCTAATTTAAAGTATATATTATTGTCTTTATTTACTAAATCACCATTATATTTGTAAGATTATGATGTATTATCGATTGATGAGTATCTTGGAATAAAATATCAATTAATTTCTGCTTTTTAGAACAAAAACTGCCTTGATTTGAAAAAAAATCGGTAATTCATTATTCAAATCGAAAATAAAAATCATTTATGAAGCAAACAGAATAATGATCACGTCATACCCTGTATTCCAAGTCATACTCAGGAAGAATTTTGAATTGAATTAGTATTTGAGTACACTATTATAGAATAAATCTTAACATATCAGCAAATTTCTATTGAAAAATCAAATTCTTTAATTGAAAAAATATATTATTGTCATTGGATACCAGATCCCCATAATAATTGTATGATCAAGATGTATTATCGAATGATGAGTATTTTGGAATAAAAAATCAATTAATTTCTGATTTTTAGACTAAAAAAATCCTTGTTTTGAAATAAATTCAGTATTTCATTATTCAAATCGAAAATAAAAATCGTTTTTATAGTAAAGAGAATAATAATCACGTCATACCCTGTTTTTTAGGTCAATAATTCATACTCAGGATTATTTTTGATTTGAATTACTATTTGAGTACTCCATCATGAAATATGTAGAATTGACGAAACAAATCAGCAAATTTCATATGAAAAGTCAAATTTATTGACTAAAAATATATATTATTGTCAATAGATACCATATCACCATTATATTTGTAAGATAATGATGTATTATCTATTGATGAGTATCTTGGAATAAAAAATCAATTAATTTCTGATTTTTAGACCAAAAAAATCCAAGTTTTGAAATAAATTCAGTAATTCATTTATCAAATCGAAAATTAAAATCATTTAAAAGTGAACAGAATAATGATCACGTCAAACCCTGTTTTTTAGGTCAATAATTCATACTCAGGATGATTTTTGATTTGAATTAGTATTTGAGTACTGTATTATGAAATATGTAGAATTATCTCTACATATCAGCAAATTTCTATTAAAAAATCAAATTCTGTTTGGAAAAAATATATTATTGTCATTTGATACCAGATCACCATTAAATAATGTATTATCGATTGATAGATTATTCAAATCGAAAATAAAAATCATTTATAAAGTAAACAGAATAATGTTCACGTCATACCATGTATTATAGGTCAACAATTCATAAATCAGTAAGATTTTTGATTTGAATTAGTATTTGAGTACTGTATTATGAAATATGTAGAATTGACGAAACAAATCAGCAAATTTCAAACGAAAAGTCAAACTCAGTAATTTAAAATATATATAATTGCCATTAGATACCACATCACCATTCTATTAGTATGATCAATTGTATTATTGATTAATGAGCATTTTGGAATCAAAAATCATTTAATTTCGGCTCTTTACAACAAAAAGTTCCTTTTTTGAAATAAATTCAGTAATTCATTCATCAAATCCAAAGTTAAAATCATTTAATGAGTGAAAAGAATATAGATCACGTCATACCCAGTCATACTCAGGAAGAATTTTGAATTGAATTAGTATTTGAGTACTCTACTATAGAATAAATCTTAACATATCAGCAAATTTCTATAGAAAAATCGAATTCTGTAATTGAAAAATATATTATTGTCATTGGATACTAAATCACCATTATATTAGTATGATCAAGATGTATTCCAGGTCAATAATTCATACTCAGGATGATTTTTGATTTGAATTAGTATTTGAGTACTGTATTATGAAATATGTAGAATTATCTCAACATATCAGCAAATTTCATATGAAAAGTCAAATTCAGTAATTTAGAATATATATTATTGTCATTAGATACAAGATCACCATTATAAAAGAAAGATAATGATGTATTACCGATTGATGAGTATCTTGGAATAAAAAATCAATTAATTTCTGATTTTTAGACCAAAAAAATCCTTGCTTTGAAATAAATTCAGTAATTCATTTATCAAATCGAAAATTAAAATCATTTATTAAGTGAACAGAATAATGATCACGTCAAACCTTGTATTCCAAGTCATACTCAGGAAGAATTTTGAATTGAATTAGTATTTGAGCACTCTACTATAGAATATATCTTAACATATCAGCAAATTTCTATAGAAAAATCGAATTCTGTAATTGAAAAATATATTATTGTCATTGGATACTAAATCACCATTATATTAGTATGATCAAGATGTGTTTTCGATTGATGAGTAATTTGGAATCAAAATTTATTTCAATTCTGATTTTTTGCCAAAAAAATGCCTTGTTTTGAAATAAATTCTGTAATTCATTATTTAAATCGAAAATTAAAATCATTTATTAAGTGAACAGAATAATGATCACGTCATACCCTGTACTTCAGGTCAATAATTCATACTCAGGAAGATTTTTGATTTGAATTAGTATTTGAGTACTCTATCATGAAATATTTAGAATTATCGAAACAAATCAGCAAATTTCAAACGAAAAGTCAAACTCAGTAATTAAAAATATATATTATTGTCTTTACTTACTAGATGACCATTATATTTGTAAGATAATGATGTATTATCGATTGATGAGTATCTTGGAATAAAATATCAATTAATATCTGCTTTTTAGAACAAAAACTGCCTTGATTTGAAAAAAAATTGGTAATTCATTATTCAAATCGAAAATAAAAATCATGTATAAAGTAAACAGAATAATGTTCACGTCATACCATGTATTATAGGTCAACAATTCATAAATCAGTAAGATTTTTGATTTTATTTAGTATTTGTGTACTCCATCATGAAATATGTAATATTATCGAAACAAATCAGCAAATTTCAAACGAAAAGTCAAACTCAGTAATTTAAAATATATAATTCATTTACTAGATCCCATTATATTAGTATGATATCGATTGATGAGTATCTTGGAATCAAAATTTATTTAAATTCTGATTTTATGCCAAAAAAATGCCTTGTTTTTAAATAAATTATGTAATTCATTATTTAAATCGAAAATTAAAATCATTTATTAAGTTTACAGAATAATGATCACGTCATACCCTGAATTTCAGGTCAATAATTCATACTCAGGAAGATTTTTGATTTGAATTAGTATTTGAGTACTCTATCATGAAATATGTAGAATTATCGAAACAAATCAGCAAATTTCAAACGAAAAGTCAAACTCTAATTTAAAGTATATATTATTGTCTTTATTTACTAAATCACCATTATATTTGTAAGATTATGATGTATTATCGATTGATGAGTATCTTGGAATAAAATATCAATTAATTTCTGCTTTTTAGAACAAAAACTGCCTTGATTTGAAAAAAAATCGGTAATTCATTATTCAAATCGAAAATAAAAATCATTTATGAAGCAAACAGAATAATGATCACGTCATACCCTGTATTCCAAGTCATACTCAGGAAGAATTTTGAATTGAATTAGTATTTGAGTACACTATTATAGAATAAATCTTAACATATCAGCAAATTTCTATTGAAAAATCAAATTCTTTAATTGAAAAAATATATTATTGTCATTGGATACCAGATCCCCATAATAATTGTATGATCAAGATGTATTATCGAATGATGAGTATTTTGGAATAAAAAATCAATTAATTTCTGATTTTTAGACTAAAAAAATCCTTGTTTTGAAATAAATTCAGTATTTCATTATTCAAATCGAAAATAAAAATCGTTTTTATAGTAAAGAGAATAATAATCACGTCATACCCTGTTTTTTAGGTCAATAATTCATACTCAGGATTATTTTTGATTTGAATTACTATTTGAGTACTCCATCATGAAATATGTAGAATTGACGAAACAAATCAGCAAATTTCATATGAAAAGTCAAATTTATTGACTAAAAATATATATTATTGTCAATAGATACCATATCACCATTATATTTGTAAGATAATGATGTATTATCTATTGATGAGTATCTTGGAATAAAAAATCAATTAATTTCTGATTTTTAGACCAAAAAAATCCAAGTTTTGAAATAAATTCAGTAATTCATTTATCAAATCGAAAATTAAAATCATTTAAAAGTGAACAGAATAATGATCACGTCAAACCCTGTTTTTTAGGTCAATAATTCATACTCAGGATGATTTTTGATTTGAATTAGTATTTGAGTACTGTATTATGAAATATGTAGAATTATCTCTACATATCAGCAAATTTCTATTAAAAAATCAAATTCTGTTTGGAAAAAATATATTATTGTCATTTGATACCAGATCACCATTAAATAATGTATTATCGATTGATAGATTATTCAAATCGAAAATAAAAATCATTTATAAAGTAAACAGAATAATGTTCACGTCATACCATGTATTATAGGTCAACAATTCATAAATCAGTAAGATTTTTGATTTTATTTAGTATTTGTGTACTCCATCATGAAATATGTAATATTATCGAAACAAATCAGCAAATTTCAAACGAAAAGTCAAACTCAGTAATTTAAAATATATATAATTGCCATTAGATACCACATCACCATTCTATTAGTATTTAATGAGCATTTTGGAATCAAAAATCATTTAATTTCGGCTCTTTACAACAAAAAGTTCCTTTTTTGAAATAAATTCAGTAATTCATTCATCAAATCCAAAGTTAAAATCATTTAATGAGTGAAAAGAATATAGATCACGTCATACCCAGTCATACTCAGGAAGAATTTTGAATTGAATTAGTATTTGAGTACTCTACTATAGAATAAATCTTAACATATCAGCAAATTTCTATAGAAAAATCGAAGTCTGTAATTGAAAAATATATTATTGTCATTGGATACTAAATCACCATTATATTAGTATGATCAAGATGTATTCCAGGTCAATAATTCATACTCAGGATGATTTTTGATTTGAATTAGTATTTGAGTACTGTATTATGAAATATGTAGAATTATCTCAACATATCAGCAAATTTCATATGAAAAGTCAAATTCAGTAATTTAGAATATATATTATTGTCATTAGATACAAGATCACCATTATAAAAGAAAGATAATGATGTATTACCGATTGATGAGTATCTTGGAATAAAAAATCAATTAATTTCTGATTTTTAGACCAAAAAAATCCTTGCTTTGAAATAAATTCAGTAATTCATTTATCAAATCGAAAATTAAAATCATTTATTAAGTGAACAGAATAATGATCACGTCAAACCTTGTATTCCAAGTCATACTCAGGAAGAATTTTGAATTGAATTAGTATTTGAGCACTCTACTATAGAATATATCTTAACATATCAGCAAATTTCTATAGAAAAATCGAATTCTGTAATTGAAAAATATATTATTGTCATTGGATACTAAATCACCATTATATTAGTATGATCAAGATGTATTATCGATTGATGAGTAATTTGGAATCAAAATTTATTTCAATTCTGATTTTTTGCCAAAAAAATGCCTTGTTTTGAAATAAATTCTGTAATTCATTATTTAAATCGAAAATTAAAATCATCAATAATTCATACTCAGGATGATTTTTGATTTGAATTAGTATTTGAGTACTGTATTATGAAATATGTAGAATTATCTCTACATATCAGCAAATTTCTATTAAAAAATCAAATTCTGTTTTGAAAAAATATATTATTGTCATTTGATACCAGATCACCATTAAATAATATGATCAAGATGTATTATCGATTGATGAGTATCTTGGAATCAAAATTTATTTAAATTCTGATTTTATGCCAAAAAAATGCCTTGTTTTTAAATAAATTATGTAATTCATTATTTAAATCGAAAATTAAAATCATTTATTAAGTTTACAGAATAATGATCACGTCATACCCTGTATTCCAGGTCAATAATTCATACTCAGGAAGATTTTTGATTTGAATTAGTATTTGAGTACTCTACTATAGAATAAATCTTAACATATCAGCAAATTTCAAACGAAAAGTCAAACTCAGTAATTTAAAATATATAAAATAGTCTTCATTTACTAGATCCCATTAATTTTGTAAGATAATGATTATTATTGATTAATGAGTATCTTGGAATCAAAAATCATTTAATTTCTGCTTTTTAGAACAAAAAATGCCTTGATTTGAAAAAAAATCGGTAGTTCATTATTCAAATCGAAAATAAAAATCGTTTATAAAGTAAACAGAATAATGTTCACGTCATACCATATATTGCAGGTCAACAATTAATAAATCAGAAAGATTTTTGATTTGAATTAGTATTTGAGTACACTATAATGAAATTTGTAGAATTATCGAAACAAATCATCAAATTTCAAACGAAAAGTCAAACTCTAATTTAAAGTATATATTATTGTCTTTATTTACTAAATCACCATTATATTTGTAAGATTATGATGTATTATCGATTGATGAGTATCTTGGAATAAAATATCAATCAATTTCTGCTTTTAAGAACAAAAACTGCCTTGATTTGAAAAAAAATCGGTAATTCATTATTCAAATCGAAAATAAAAATCATTTATGAAGCAAACAGAATAATGATCACGTCATACCCTGTATTCCAAGTCATACTCAGGAAGAATTTTGAATTGAATTAGTATTTGAGTACACTATTATAGAATAAATCTTAACATATCAGCAAATTTTATTGAAAAATCAAATTCTTTAATTGAAAAAATATATTATTGTCATTGGATACCAGATCCCCATAATAATTGTATGATCAAGATGTATTATCGAATGATGAGTATTTTGGAATAAAAAATCAATTAATTTCTGATTTTTAGACTAAAAAAATCCTTGTTTTGAAATAAATTCAGTATTTCATTATTCAAATCGAAAATAAAAATCGTTTTTATAGTAAAGAGAATAATAATCACGTCATACCCTGTTTTTTAGGTCAATAATTCATACTCAGGATTATTTTTGATTTGAATTACTATTTGAGTACTCCATCATGAAATATGTAGAATTGACGAAACAAATCAGCAAATTTCATATGAAAAGTCAAATTTATTGACTAAAAATATATATTATTGTCAATAGATACCATATCACCATTATATTTGTAAGATAATGATGTATTATCTATTGATGAGTATCTTGGAATAAAAAATCAATTAATTTCTGATTTTTAGACCAAAAAAATCCAAGTTTTGAAATAAATTCAGTAATTCATTTATCAAATCGAAAATTAAAATCATTTAAAAGTGAACAGAATAATGATCACGTCAAACCCTGTTTTTTAGGTCAATAATTCATACTCAGGATGATTTTTGATTTGAATTAGTATTTGAGTACTCTATCATGAAATATTTAGAATTATCGAAACAAATCAGCAAATTTCAAACGAAAAGTCAAACTCAGTAATTAAAAATATATATTATTGTCTTTACTTACTAGATGACCATTATATTTGTTAGATAATGATGTATTATCGATTGATGAGTATCTTGGAATAAAATATCAATTAATATCTGCTTTTTAGAACAAAAACTGCCTTGATTTGAAAAAAAATCGGTAATTCATTATTCAAATCGAAAATAAAAATCATTTATATTATTTATATTATTTATCAATCGGTAATACATCATTATCTTTCTTTTATAATGGTGATCTTGTATCTAATGACAATAATATATATTCTAAATTACTGAATTTGACTTTTCATATGAAATTTGCTGATATGTTGAGATAATTCTACATATTTCATAATACAGTACTCAAATACTAATTCAAATCAAAAATCATCCTGAGTATGAATTATTGACCTGGAATACATCTTGATCATACTAATATAATGGTGATTTAGTATCCAATGACAATAATATATTTTTCAATTACAGAATTCGATTTTTCTATAGAAATTTGCTGATATGTTAAGATTTATTCTATAGTAGAGTACTCAAATACTAATTCAATTCAAAATTCTTCCTGAGTCAATAGATACCATATCACCATTATATTTGTAAGATAATGATGTATTATCTATTGATGAGTATCTTGGAATAAAAAATCAATTAATTTCTGATTTTTAGACCAAAAAAATCCAAGTTTTTAAATAAATTATGTAATTCATTATTTAAATCGAAAATTAAAATCATTTATTAAGTTTACAGAATAATGATCACGTCATACCCTGTATTCCAGGTCAATAATTCATACTCAGGAAGATTTTTGATTTGAATTAGTATTTGAGTACTCTACTATAGAATAAATCTTAACATATCAGCAAATTTCAAACGAAAAGTCAAACTCAGTAATTTAAAATATATAATATAGTCTTCATTTACTAGATCCCATTAATTTTGTAAGATAATGATTATTATTGTTTAATGAGTATCTTGGAATCAAAAATCATTTAATTTCTGCTTTTTAGAACAAAAAATGCCTTGATTTGAAAAAAAATCGGTAGTTCATTATTCAAATCGAAAATAAAAATCGTTTATAAAGTAAACAGAATAATGTTCACGTCATTTCATATATTGCAGGTCAACAATTAATAAATCAGAAAGATTTTCGATTTGAATTAGTATTTGAGTACTGTATTATGAAATATGTAGAATTATCGAAACAAATCAGCAAATTTTAAATGAAAAGTCAAATTCAATATTTTATATTAACAAATATTGTCATTAGATACAAGATTACCATTATATAAGTATGAAAAAATGGAATTATTGATTGATGAGTATCTTGGAATCAAAAATCATTTAATTTCAGCTTTTTTGACCAAAAATTCCTTGATTTGAAATAATTTTAGTAATTCATTCATCAAATCGAAAATTAAAATCATTTATTAAGTGAACAGAAAAACAATCACGTTATGTTCCAGGTCAAAAATTCATACTCAGGAAGATTTCGGCTCTTTACACCAAAAAGTGAACATTATATGAGTATGATATCGATTGATGAGTATCTTGGAATCAAAAATCATCTAATTTTGGCTTTTTAGACCAAAAATATCCTTGTTTTGAAATAAATTCAGTAGTTCATTATTCAAATCGAAAATAAAAATCGTTTATAAAGTAAACAGAATAATGATCACGTCATACCCTGTATTCCAGGTCAACAATTCATAAATCAGTAAGATTTTTGATTTGAATAAGTATAGGAGTACTCTATCATGAAATATGTAGAATTGGCGAAACAAATCAATAAATTTCAAACGAAAAATCAAACTCAGTAATTTAAAATATATATTATTGTCTTTACTTACTAGATCACCATTATATTTGTAAGATAATGATGTATTATCGATTGATGAGTATCTTGGAATAAATATCAATTAATTTCTGCTTTTTAGAACAAAAACTGCCTTGATTTATAAAAAAATCGGTAATTCATTATTCAAATCGAAAATAAAAATCATTCATAAAGTAAACAGAATAATGTTCACATCATACCATGTATTATAGGTCAACAATTCATAAATCAGTAAGATTTTTGATTTGAAATAGTATTTGAGTACTGTATTATGAAATATGTAGAATTATCGAAACAAATCAGCAAATTTTAAATGAAAAGTCAAATTCAATAAATTATATTATAAAATATTGTCATTAGATACAAGATTACCATTATATAAGTATGAAAAAATGGAATTATCGATTGATGAGTATCTTGGATTCAAAAATCATTTAATTTCAGCTTTTTTGACCAAAAATTCCTTGATTTAAAATAAATTTAGTAAATCATTTATTAAGTGAACAGAAAAACAATCACGTTATGTTCCAGGTCAAAAATTCATACTCAGGAAGATTTCGGCTCTTTACACCAAAAAGTGAACATAATATGAGTATGATATCGATTGATGAGTATCTTGCAATCAAAAATCATCTAATTTCGGCTTTTTAGACCAAAAAGTTCCTTGTTTTGAAATAAATTCAGTAATTCATTATTCAAATCGAAAATTAAAATTATATTTAATGTAAACAGAATAATGATCACGTCATACCCTGTATTCCAGGTCAACAATTCATAAATCAGTAAGATTTTTGATTTGAATAAGTATATGAGTACTCTATTATGAAATATGTAGAATTATCGAAACAAATCAGCAAATTTTAAATTAAAAGTCAAATTTAATAGTTTATATTATAAAATATTGTCATTAGATACAAGATTACCATTATATAAGTATGAAAAAATGGAATTATCGATTGATGAGTATCTTGGAATCAAAAATCATTTAATTTCAGCTTTTTTGACCAAAAAATTCCTTGATTTGAAATAATTTTAGTAATTCATTATTTAAATCGAAAATTAAAATCATTTATTAAGTTTACAGAATAATGATCACGTCTTACCCTGTATTCCAGGTCAACAATTAATAAATCAGATAGATTTTTGATTTGAATTAGTATTTGAGTACTGTATAATGAAATATGTAGAATTATCTAAACATATTAGCAAATTTCATATAAAAAATCAAATTCAGTTATTTAAAATATATATTACTGTCTTCACATACCAGATCACTATTATATTTGTATGATCATGATTGATGAGTATCTTGGAATCAAAAATCATTTAATTTCAGCTTTTTGACCAAAAAATTCCTTGATTTAAATAAATTTAGTAATTCATTATTCAAATCGAAAATTAAAATTATATATAATGTAAACACAATAATGATCACGTCATACCCTGTATTCCAGGTCAATAATTCATAGTCAGGAAGATTTTTGATTTAAATTAGTATTTGAGTACTCTACTATAAAATAAATCTTAACATAACAGCGAATTTCTATTGAAAAATCAAATTCTGTAATTGAAAAAGTATATTATTGTCATAAGATACAAGATCACCATTAAAAAAAGTATGATAAAGATGTATTATCGATTGATAAGTATCTTGGAATCAAAATTTATTTAAATTCTGATTTTTTGACAAAAAATGCCTTGTTTTGAAATAAATTCAGTAATTCATTCATCAAATCGAGAATTAAAATCATTTATTAAGTGAACAGAATAATGATCACGTCGTACCCTGTACTCCAGGTCAACAATTCATAAATCAGAAAGATTTTTTATTTTATTTAGTATTTGTGTACTCTATCATGAAATATGTAATATTATCGAAACAAATCAGCAAATTTTATATCTATTGTCAAACTCAGTAATTAAAAATATATATTATTGTCTTTACTTACTAGATCACCATTTTATTAGTAAGATAATGATGGATTATCGATTGATGAGTATCTTGGAATAAAATATCAATTAATTTCTGCTTTTTAGAACAAAAACTGCCTTGATTTGAAAAAAAATCGGTAATTCATTATTCAAATCGAAAATAAAAATCATTTATAAAGTAAACAGAATAATGATCACGTCGTACCCTGTACTCCAGGTCAACCATTCATAAATCAGAAAGATTTTTTATTTTATTTAGTATTTGAGTACTGTATTATGAAATATGTAGAATTGACGAAACAAATCAACAAATTTTTAACGAAAAGTCAAACTCAGTAATTTAAAATATATATAATTGTCATTAGATACCAGATCACCATTATATTAGTATGATCAATTGTATTATTGATTGATGAGTATTTTGGAATCCAAAATCATTTAATTTCGGCTCTTTACAACAAAAAGTTCCTTTTGTGAAATAAATTCAGTAATTCATACATCAAATCGAAAATTAAAATCATTTATAAAGTAAACAGAATAATGTTCACGTCATACCATGTATTCCAGGTCAACAATTCATAAAGCAGTAAGATTTTTGATTTGAATTAGTATTTGAGTACTCTATCATGAAATATGTAGAATTATCGAAGCAAATTATAAATGAATAGTCAAATTCATTAATTTATATTATAAAATTTTGTCATTAGATACCCGATTACCATTATAAAAGTATGATAAAGATGTATTATCGATTGATGAGTATCTTGAAATCAAAATTTATTTAAATTATGATTTTTTGACAAAAAAATCTTTGTTTTAAAATAAATTCAGTAATTCATTCATCAAATTGAAAATTAAAATCATTTATTAAGTGAACAGTACATTGATCACGTCATACCCTGTATTCCAGGTCAACAATTAATAAATCAGATAGATTTTTGATTTGAATTAGTATTTGATTACTGTATTATGAAATATGTAGAATTGACGAAACAAATCCGCAAATTTCAAACGAAAAGTCAAACTCAGTAATTTAAAATATATATAATTGTCATTAGATACCAGATCATCATTATATTAGTATGATCAATTGTATTATTGATTGATGAGTATTTTGTAATCAAAAATCATTTAATTTCGGCTCTTTACAACAAAAAGTTCCTTTTTTGAAATAAATTTAGTAATTCATTCATCAAATCGAAATTTAAAATCATTTATAAATTAAACAGAATAATGTTCACGTCATACCATGTATTCCAGGCCAACAAATCATAAATCAGTAATATTTTTGATTTGAATTAGTATTTGAGTACTCTACTATGATATAAATCTTAATATATCAGCGAGTTTCTATTGAAAAATCAAATTCTGTAATTAAAAAAGTATATTATTGTTATAAGATACCAGATCACCATTATAAAAGTATGATGAAGATGTATTATCGATTGATAAGTATCTTGGAATCAAAATTTATTTAAATTCTGATTTTTTGACACAAAAATAATCATTATTCTGTTCACTTAAAAGATGATTTTAATTTTCGCTTTGAATAATGAATTACTGAATTTATTTCAAATCAAGGCATTTTTTGTTCTAAAAAGCAGAAATTAAATAATTTTTGATTCTGAGATACTCATCAATCGATATATTACTAATAAAATGGTGATCTGGTATCTAATGACAATAATATATATTCTGTTCTATTGAGTTTGACTTTTCACGTCAAATTTGCTGATTTATTTCATTAATAAATATTTCATTATTGAGTACTCAAATACTATTTCAAATCCAAAATCTTACTGATTTATGAATTGTTGACTTGAAATACAGGGTATGACGTGAACATTATTCTAATAACTTCATAAATGATTTTAATTTTCGATTTGAATTCATATCTGAATTCATTTCATATAAAGGAATTTTTTGGTCTAAAAATCAGAAATTAAATAATTTTTGATTCCAAGATACTCATCAATCGATAATATATCTTTATCATACTATATAATGGTGATCTGGTATGTAAAGACAATAATTTTTAATAAAAATTATTGAAATGACTTTTCATTTAAATTTGCTGATTTGTTTTTAAAATTCTTCATATTTCATAATAGTGTACTCAAATAATATTTCAAACCCAAAATCTTACTGATTTATGATTTGGTGACCTGGAATACAGGCTACGACGTGATCATTATTCTGTTTACATTACAAATGATTTTAATTTTCGCTATAAATAATGAATTACTGAATTTATTTCAGAACAAGGCATTATTTGGTCAAAAAATCAGAATTTAAATAATCTTGATTCCAAGATACTCATCAATCGATATCATACTAATAAATTGGTGATCTGGTATCTAATGACAATAATATATATTCTGTTCTATTGAGTTTGACTTTTTACGTCAAATTTGCTGATTTATTTCGATAATTTTACATATTTCATTATGGAGTTATCAAATACTATTTCAAATCCAAAATCTTACTGATTTATGAATTGTTGACTTGAATTACAGGGTATGACGTGAACATTATTCTGTTAACTTCATAAATGATTTTAATTTTCGATTTGAATTCATATCTGAATTCATTTCATATCAAGGAATTTTTTGGTCTAAAAATCAGAAATGAAATAAATTTTGATTCCAAGATACTCATCAATCGATACTACATCATTATTATAAAATATAATGGTGATCTGGTATGTGAAGATATATTAATGATATAATTTATTAAATTTGACTTTTCATTTCAAATTTGCATGATTTGTTTCGATAATTCTCGATATTTCATAATACTAATTCAAATCAAAAATCTTTCAAATTTTTTAATTGTTGACCTGAAATACAGAGTATAATGTGATCAATATTCTGTTCACTTTATAAATGATTTTAATTTTCACTTTGAATAATGAATTACTGAATTTATTTCAAATCAAGGCATTTTTTGTTCTAAAAAGCAGAAATTAAATAATTTTTGATTCTGAGATACTCATCAATCGATAATATATCTTTATCATACTATAAAATGGTGATCTGGTATGTAAAGACAATTATTTTTAATATAAATTATTGAAATGACTTTTCATGTAAACTTGCTGATTTGTTTTTAAAATTCTTCATATTTCATAATAGTGTACTCAAATAATATTTCAAACCCAAAATCTTACTGATTTATGATTTGTTGACCTGGAATACAAGCTACGACATGATCATTATTCTGTTTACTTTATAAATGATTTTAATTTTCGCTTTGAATAATGAACTACTGAATTTATTTCATAACAAGGCATTATTTGGTCTAAAAATCAGAATTTAAATAATCTTGATTCCGAAATACTCATCAATCGATATCATACTAATAAAATGGTGATCTGGTATCTAATGACAATAATATATATTCTGTTTTATTGAGTTTGACTTTTCATGTTTGAATTCATTCATATCAAGGAATTATTGGGTCTAAAAATCTGAAATTAAATAATTTTTGATTCCAAGATACTCATCAATCGATACTACATCATTATTATAAAATATAATGGTGATCTGGTATGTGAAGACAATCCGAAATACTCATCAATCGATATCATACTAATAAAATGGTGATCTGGTATCTAATGACAATATTATATATTCTGTTTTATTGAATGTGGCTTTTCACGTCAAATTTGCTGATTTATTTTGATAAATCTACATATTTCATGATGGAGTACTCAAATACTATTTCAAATCCAAAATCTTTCTGATTTATGATTTGTTGACCTGAAACACAGGGTACGACGTGATCATTATTCTGTTTACTTTATAAATGGTATTAATTTTCGATTTGAATTCATGTCTGAATTAATTCATATTAAGGAATTATTGGATCTAAAAATCTGAAATTAAATAATTTTTGATTCCAAGATACTCATCAATCGATAATACATCATTATTATAAAATACAATGGTAATCTGGTATGTGAAGACAATAATTTATTATATAATTTATTGAATTTGACTTTTCATTTCAAATTTGCTGATTTGTTTCGATAATTCTCGATATTTCATAATACTAATTCAAATCAAAAATCTTTCTAATTTTTTAATTGTTGACTTGGAATACAGAGTATGATGTGATCAATATTCTGTTCACTTCATAAATGATTTTAATTTTCGCTTTGAATAATGAATTACTGAATTTATTTCAAAACAAGGCATTATTTGGTCTAAAAATCAGAATTTAAATAATCTTGATTCCAAGATACTCATCAATCGATATCATACTAATAAATTGGTGATCTGGTATCTAATGACAATAATATAAATTCTGTTCTATTGAGTTTGACTTTTTACGTCAAATTTGCTGATTTATTTCGATAATTCTACTTATTTCATGATGGACTACTCAAATACTATTTCAAATCCAAAATCTTACTGATTTATGAATTGTTGACCTGAAATACAGGGTATGACGTGAACACTATTCTGTTAAATTCATAAATGATTTTAATTTTCGATTTGAATTCATGTCTGAATTCATTCATATCAAGGAATTATTGGGTCTAAAAATCTGAAATTAAATAATTTTTGATTCCAAGATACTCATCAATCGATCATACATCATTATTATAAAATATAATGGTGATCTGGTATGTGAAGACAATAATTTATATATAAATTATTGAATTTGACTTTTCATTTAAACTTGCTGATTTGTTTCGATAATTCTACATATTTTATAATACTCAAAAACTAATTCAAATCCAAAATCTTTCTGATTTATGATATGTTGACCTGGAATACAAGGTACGACATTATTCTGTTCACTTAATAAATGATTTTAATTTTCGATTCGAATAATGAATTACGGAATTTATTTCATATCAAGGAATTATTTGGTCTATAAATCAGAAATTATATAATTTTTGATTCCAAGATACTCATCAATCGATAATACAACATTATTATAAAATATAATGGTGATCTGGTATGTGAAGACAATAATTTATTATATAATTTATTGAATTTGACTTTTCATTTCAAATTTGCTGATTTGTTTCGAAAATTCTCGATATTTCATAATACTAATTCAAATCAAAAATCTTTCTAATTTTTTAATTGTTGACCTGGAATACAGAGTATGATGTGATCAATATTCTGTTCACTTTATAAATGATTTTAATTTTCACTTTGAATAATGAATTACTGAATTTATTTCAAATCAAGGCATTTTTTGTTCTAAAAAGCAGAAATTAAATAATTTTTGATTCTGAGATACTCATCAATCGATAATATATCTTTATCATACTATATAATGGTGATCTGGTATCTATTGACAATAATATATATCCTAATTTTCTGAGTTTGACTTTTCATTTAAAATTTGCTTAGTTACTTTGATATTTCTACATATTTCATAATACTCCAATACTAATTTAAATCCAAAATCATTCTGATTTATGATTTGTTGACCTGGAATACAGGGTACGACGTGATCATTATTCTGTTTACTTTATAAATGATTTTAATTTTCGCTTTGAATAATGAATTACTGAATTTATTTCAAAACAAGGCATTATTTGGTCTAAAAATCAGAATTTAAATAATCTTGATTCCAAGATACTCATCAATCGATATCATACTAATAAAATGGTGATCTGGTATTTTATGACAATAATATATATTCTGTTTTATTGAGTTTGACTTTTCACGTCAAATTTGCTCATTTATTTCTATAATTCTACATATTTCATTATGGAGTACTCAAATACTATTTCAAATCCAAAATCTTACTGATTTATGAATTGTTGACCTGAAATACAAGGTACGACATTATTCTGTTCACTTAATAAATGATTTTAATTTTCGATTCGAATAATGAATTACGGAATTTATTTCATATCAAGGAATTATTTGGTCTATAAATCAGAAATTAAATAATTTTTGATTCCAAGATACTCATCAATCGATAATACAACATTATTATAAAATATAATAGTGATCTGGTATGTGAAGAAAATAATTTATAATATAAATTATTGAAATGACTTATCATTAAAAATTTGCTGATTTGTTTTTAAAATTCTTCATATTTCATAATAGTGTACTCAAATAATAATTCAAATCCAAAATCTTACTGATTTATGATTTGTTGACCTGGAATACATGGTATGACGTGATCATTATTCTGTATAATTTATAAATGATTTTAATTTTCGATTTGAATAATGAATTACAGAATTTATTTCATATCAAGGAATTAATTGGTCTAAAAATCAGAAATTAAATAATCTTGATTCCAAGATACTCATCAATTGATAATACATCATTATCTTTTAAATACAACGGTGATCTGGTATGTAAAGACAATAATTTATAATATAAATTATTGAAATGACTTATCATTTAAAATTTGCTGATTTGTTTTTAAAATTCTTCATATTTCATAATAGTGTACTCAAATAATAATTCAAATCCAAAATCTTACTGATTTATGATTTGTTGACCTGGAATACAGGGTACGACGTGATCATTATTCTGTTCACTTAATATATGATTTTAATTTTCGATTTGAATAATGAATTACAGAATTTATTTCATATCAAGAAATTATTTGATCTAAAAATCAGAATTTAAATAATTTTGATTCAAAGATACTCTTCAATCGATATCTTTCAAATATCAAGGTGATCTGGTATCTAATGACAATGAGATATATTTTTAATTATTGAGTTATACTTTTCACGTCAAATTTGCTGATTAATTTCGATAATTCTCCATATTTCATAATAGTGTACTCAAATAATAATTCAAATCCAAAATCTTAATGATTTATGATTTGTTGACCTGGAATGCAGGGTACGACGTGATCATTATTCTGTTTACTTTATAAATGATTTTAACTTTCGATTTGTATGATGAATTACAGAATTTATTTTAAATCATGGCATTTTTTTATCTAAAAAAAAGAAATTAAATGATTTTTGATTCCAAGATACTCATCAATCGATCATACATCATTATCTTTTAAATACAACGGTGATCTGGTATGTAAAGACAATAATTTATAATATAAATTATTGAAATGACTTATCATTTAAAATTTGCTGATTTGTTTTTAAAATTCTTCATATTTCATAATAGTGTACTCAAATAATAATTCAAATCCAAAATCTTTCTGATTTATGATTTCTTGACCTGGAATACAGGGTACCACGTGATCATTATTCTGTTCACTTAATAAATGATTTTAATTTTCGCTTTGAATAATGAATTACTGAATCTATTTCAAAACAAGGCAGTATTTGGTCTAAAAATCAGAAATTAAATAATCTTGATTCCAAGATACTCATCAATCGATAATACATCATTATTATAAAATAAAATGGTGATCTGGTATGTGAAGACAATAATTTATAATATAAATTATTGAAATGACTTATCATTTAAAATGTGCTGATTTGTTTGTAAAATTCTTCATATTTCATAATAGTGTACTCAAATAATAATTCAAATCCAAAATCTTACTGATTTATGATTTGTTGACCTGGAATACAGGGTACGACGTGATCATTATTCTGTTCACTTTATAAATGATTTTAATTTTCGATTTGAATAATGAATTACAGAATTTATATCATATCAAGGAATTATTTGGTCTAAAAATCAGAATTTAAATAATTTTGATTCCAAGATACTCATCAATCGATATCTTTCAAATATAAAGGTGATCTGGTATCTAATGACAATGAGATATATTTACATCATTATTATAAAATATAATGGTGATCTAGTATGTGAAGACAATAATTTATATTATAAATTATTGAATTTGACTTTTCATTTAAACTTGCTGATTTGTTTCGATAATTCTACATATTTTATAATACTCAAAAACTAATTCAAATCCAAAATCTTTCTGATTTATGATATGTTGACCTGGAATACAAGGAACGACATTATTCTGTTCACTTAATAAATGATTTTAATTTTCGATTTGAATAATGAATTACAGAATTTATTTCATATCAAGGAATTATTTGGTCTATAAATCAGAAATTAAATAATTTTTAATTCCAAGATACTCATCAATCGATAATACATCATTATTAACAAATATAATGGTGATCTTGTATTTGAAGACAATAATTTATAATATAAATTATTGAATTTGACTTTTCATTTAAAATTTGCTGATTTGTTTTGATAATTCTCCATATTTCATAATACAGTACTCACATACTAATTCAAATCCAAAATCTTTCTGATTTATGATTTGTCGACCTGGAATACAGGGTACGACGTGATCATTATTCTGTTCACTTAATAAATGATTTTAATTTTCGATTTGAATAATGAATTACAGAATTTATTTCAAATCATCGCATTTTTTTATCTAAAAAACAGAAATTAAATGATTTTTGATTCCAAGATACACATCAATCGATATACATCATTATTTTTCAAACAAAACGTTGATCTGGTATGTAAAGACAATAATTTATAATATAAATTATTGAAATGACTTATCATATAAAATTTGCTGATTTGTTTTTAAAATTCTTCATATTTCATAATAGTGTACTCAAATAATAATTCAAATCCAAAATCTTTTTGATTTATGATTTGTTGACCTGGAATACAGGGTACGACGTGATCATTATTCTGTTCACTTAATAAATGATTTTCATTTTCGATTTGAATAATGAATTACAGAATTTATTTCATATCAAGGAATTATTTGGTCTAAAAATCAGAATTTAAATAATTTTGATTCCAAGATACTCATCAATCGATATCTTTCAAATATAAAGGTGATATGGTATCTAAAGACAATAATAAATATTCTTAATTATTAAGTTAGACTTTTCACGTCAAATTTGCTGATTTATTTCGATAATTCTCCATATTTCATAATACAGTACTCGAATACTAATTCAAATCCAAAATCTTTCTTATTTATTAATTGTTGACCTGCAATACAGGGTATGACGTGATCATTATTCTGTTCACTTAATAAATGATTTTAATTTTCGATTTGAATAATGAATTACAGAATTTATTTCAAATCATCGCATTTTTTTATCTACAAAACAGAAATTAAATGATTTTTGATTCCAAGATACTCATCAATCGATAATACATCATTATTAACAAATATAATGGTGATCTGGTATTTGAAGACAATAATTTATAATATAAATTATTGAATTTGACTTTTCATTTAAAATTTGCTGATTTGTTTCGTCAATTTTACAAATTTCATAACAAAGAACTCAAGTAAAGATGCAAATCCAAAATCTTTCTTATATATGTATTGTTGACCTGGAATACAGGGTACGATGTGACCATTATTCTGTTCACTTAATAAATGATTTTAATTTTCGATTTGAATAATGAATTACAGAATTTATTTCAAATCATGGCATTTTTTATCTAAAAAACAGAAATTAAATGATTTTTGATTCCAAGATACACATCAATCGATAATACATCATTATCTTTCAAATAAAACGGTGATCTGGTATGTAAAGACAATAATTTATAATATAAATTATTGAAATGTTTTTTCTTTTAAAATTTGCTGATTTGTTCCGTCAATTTTACAAATTTCATAACAAAGAACTCAAGTAAAGATGCAAATCCAAAATCTTTCTTATATATGAATTGTTGACCTGGAATACAAGGTACGACGTGATCATTATTCTGTTCACTTTATAAATGATTTTAATGTTCGATTTGAATAAAGAATAACAGAATTCATTTCATATCAAGGAATTATTTGGTCTACAAATCAGAAAAAAAATAATTTTGATTCCAAGATACTCATCAATCGATATCTTTCAAATATAAAGGTGATCTGGTATCTAATGATAATGAGATTTAATTATTGAGTTAGACTTTTCACGTCAAATTTGCTGATTTATTTCGATAATTCTCCATATTTCATAATACAGTACTCGAATACTAATTCAAATCCAAAATCTTTCTGATTTATGATTTGTTGACCTGTAATACAGGGTACGACGTTATCATTATTCTGTTCACTTAATAAATGATTTTAATTTTTTGCTTTGAATAATGAATTACTGAATTTATTTCAAATCAAGGCATTTTTTGTTCTAAAAAGCAGAAATCATTATTAATTAAATAATTTTTGATTCCAAGATACTCATCAATCGATAATACATCATTATTAAAAAATATAATGGTGATCTGGTATGTGAAGACAATAATTTATAATATAAATTATTGAATTTGACTTTTCATTTAAAATTTGCTGATTTGTTTCGATAATTCTCCATATTTCATAAGAAAGTTCTCACATACTAATTCAAATCCAAAATCTTTATGATTTATGATTTGTTGACTTGGAATACAAGGTACGACATTATTCTGTTCACTTAATAAATGATTTTAATTTTCGATTCGAATAATGAATTACGGAATTTATTTCATATCAAGGAATTATTGGGTCTAAAAATCTGAAATTAAATAATTTTTGATTCCAAGATACTCATCAATCGATCATACATCATTATTATAAAATATAATGGTGATCTGGTATGTGAAGACAATAATTTATATATAAATTATTGAATTTGACTTTTCATTTAAACTTGCTGATTTGTTTCGATAATTCTACATATTTTATAATACTCAAAAACTAATTCAAATCCAAAATCTTTCTGATTTATGATATGTTGACCTGGAATACAAGGTACGACATTATTCTGTTCACTTAATAAATGATTTTAATTTTCGATTCGAATAATGAATTACGGAATTTATTTCATATCAAGGAATTATTTGGTCTATAAATCAGAAATTATATAATTTTTGATTCCAAGATACTCATCAATCGATAATACAACATTATTATAAAATATAATGGTGATCTGGTATGTGAAGACAATAATTTATTATATAATTTATTGAATTTGACTTTTCATTTCAAATTTGCTGATTTGTTTCGAAAATTCTCGATATTTCATAATACTAATTCAAATCAAAAATCTTTCTAATTTTTTAATTGTTGACCTGGAATACAGAGTATGATGTGATCAATATTCTGTTCACTTTATAAATGATTTTAATTTTCACTTTGAATAATGAATTACTGAATTTATTTCAAATCAAGGCATTTTTTGTTCTAAAAAGCAGAAATTAAATAATTTTTGATTCTGAGATACTCATCAATCGATAATATATCTTTATCATACTATATAATGGTGATCTGGTATCTATTGACAATAATATATATCCTAATTTTCTGAGTTTGACTTTTCATTTAAAATTTGCTTAGTTACTTTGATATTTCTACATATTTCATAATACTCCAATACTAATTTAAATCCAAAATCATTCTGATTTATGATTTGTTGACCTGGAATACAGGGTACGACGTGATCATTATTCTGTTTACTTTATAAATGATTTTAATTTTCGATTTGAATTACTTTCTGAATTCATTCATATCAAGGAATTATTTGGTCTAAAGATCAGAAATTAAATAATTTTTGATTTCAAGATACTCATTAATCGATACTTCATCATTAATATAAAATATAATGGTGATCTGGTATGTGAAGACAATAATTTATAATATAAATTATTGAAATGACTTATCATATAAAATTTGCTGATTTGTTTTTAAAATTCTTTATATTTCATAATAGTGTACTCAAATACTAATTTAAATCCAAAATCTTTCTGATTGATGAATTGTTGCCCTGGAATACAAGGTATGACGTGAACATTATTCTGTTAACTTAGTAAATGAATTTAATTTTCGATATGAATAATGAATTTCATATCGTTTGACTTTTCATTTAAAATTTGCTGAGTTACTTTGATAATTGTACATATTTTATAATACTCAAATACAAATTCAAATCCAAAATCTTTCTGATTTATGATTTGTTGTCCTGGAATACAGGGTATGACGTGATCATTATTCTGTTCACTTAATACATGATTTTAATTTTCGATTTGAATAATGAATTACAGAATTTATTTCAAATCATGGTATTTTTTTATCTAAAAAACAGAAATTAAATGATTTTTTATTCCAAGATACTCATCAATCGATAATACATCATTATCTTTTAAATACAACGGTGATCTGGTATGTAAAGACAATAATTGATAATATAAATTTTTGAAATGACTTTCATTTAAAATTTGCTGATTTGTTTTTAAAATTCTTCATATTTCATAATAGTGTACTCAAATAATAATTCAAATCCAAAATTTTTCATATGAATAATGAATTTCATATCGTTTGACTTTTCATTTAAAATTTGCTGAGTTACTTTGATAATTGTACATATTTTATAATACTCAAATACAAATTCAAATCCAAAATCTTTCTGATTTATGATTTGTTGTCCTGGAATACAGGGTATGACGTGATCATTATTCTGTTCACTTAATACATGATTTTAATTTTCGATTTGAATAATGAATTACAGAATTTATTTCAAATCATGGTATTTTTTTATCTAAAAAACAGAAATTAAATGATTTTTTATTCCAAGATACTCATCAATCGATAATACATCATTATCTTTTAAATACAACGGTGATCTGGTATGTAAAGACAATAATTGATAATATAAATTTTTGAAATGACTTTCATTTAAAATTTGCTGATTTGTTTTTAAAATTCTTCATATTTCATAATAGTGTACTCAAATAATAATTCAAATCCAAAATCTTTCTGATTTATGATTTGTTGACCTGAAATACAGGGTACGACTTGACCATTATTCTGTTTACTTTATAAATGATTTTAATTTTCGATTTGAATAATGAATTACAGAATTTATTTCAAATCATGGCATTTTTTTATGTAAAAAACAAAATTAAATGATTTTTGATTCCAAGATACACATCAATCGATAATACATCATTATTATTAAACATAATGGTGATCTGGTATGTGAAGACAATAATTTATAATATAAATTATTGAAATGACTTTTCATTTAAAATTTGCTGATTTGTTTTTAAAATTCTTCATATTTCATAATAGTGTACTCAAATAATAATTCAAATCCAAAATCTTTCTGATTTATGATTTGTTGACCTGGAATACAGGGTACGACGTGATCATTATTCTGTTCACTTAATAAATGACTTTAATTTTCGATTTGAATAATGAATTACAGAATTTATTTCATATCAAGGCATTTTTTGTTCTAAAAAACAAAATTAAATGATTTTTGATTCCAAGATACACATCAATCGATAATACATCATTATTTTTCAAACAAAACGGTGATCTGGTATGTAAAGACAATAATTTATAATATAAATTATTGAAATGACTTATCATATAAAATTTGCTGATTTGTTTTTAAAATTCTTCATTTTTCATAATAGTGTACTCAAATAATAATTCAAATCCAAAATCTTTTTGATTTATGATTTGTTGACCTGGAATACAGGGTACGACGTGATCATTATTCTGTTCACTTAATAAATGATTTTCATTTTCGATTTGAATAATTAATTACAGAATTTATTTCATATCAAGGAATTATTTGGTCTAAAAATCAGAATTTAAGTAATTTTGATTCAAAGATACTCTTCAATCGATATCTTTCAAATATAAAGGTGATCTGGTATCTAATGACAATGAGATATATTTTTAATTATTGAGTTAGACTTTTCACGTCAAATTTGCTGATTTTTTTCGATAATTCCCCATATTTCATAATACAGTACTCACTTACTAATTCAAATCCAAAATCTTTCTGATTTATGATTTGTTGACCTGGAATACAGGGTACGACGTGATTATTATTCTGTTTACTTTATAAATGATTTTAATTTTCGCTTTGAACAATGAATTACTGAATTTATTTCAAAACAAGGCATTATTTGGTCTAAAAAACAGAAATTAAATGATTTTTGATTCCAAGATACTCATCAATCGATATCTTTCAAATATAAAGGTGATCTGGTATCTAATGATAATGAGATTTAATTATTGAGTTAGACTTTTCACGTCAAATTTGCTGATTTATTCCGATAATTCACCATATTTCATAATACAGTACTCGAATACTAATTCAAATCCAAAATCTTTCTTATTTATTAATTGTTGACCTGCAATACAGGGTATGACGTGATCATCATTCTGTTCACTTAATAAATGATTTTAATGTTCGATTTGAATAATGAATTACTGAATTTATTTCAAAACAAGGAACTTTTTGTTCCAAAAATCAAAAATTAAATAATTTTTTATTCCAAAATACTCATCAATCGATAATACATCATTATCTTTTAAATACAACGGTGATATGGTATGTAAAGACAATAATTTATAATATAAATTATTGAAATGACTTATCATTTAAAATTTGCTGATTTGTTTTTAAAATTCTTGATATTTCATAATAGTGTACTCAAATAATAATTCAAATCCAAAATCATACTGATTTATGATTTGTTGACCTGGAATACAGGGTACGACGTGATCATTATTCTGTTCACTTAATAAATGATTTTAATTTTCGATTTGAATAATGAATTACAGAATTTATTTCATATCAAGGCATTTTTTGTTCTAAAAAGCAGAATTTAAATAATTTTGATTCCAAGATACTCATCAATCGATATCTTTCAAATATAAAGGTGATCTGGTATCTAATGACAATGAGATATATTTTTAATTATTGAGTTAGACTTTTCACGTCAAATTTGCTGATTTATTTCGATAATTCTCCATATTTCATAATACAGTACTCACTTACTAATTCAAATCCAAAATCTTTCTGATTTATGATTTGTTGACCTGGAATACAGGGTACGACGTGATTATTATTCTGTTTACTTTATAAATGATTTTAATTTTCGATTTGAATAATGAATTACTGAATTTATTTCAAAACAAGGAACTTTTTGTTCCAAAAATGAAAAATTAAATAACTTTTTATTCCAAGATACTCATCAATCGATAATACATCATTATTATAAAATATAATGGTGATCTAGTATGTGAAGACAATAATTTATAATATAAATTATTGAAATGACTTATCATATAAAATTTGCTGATTTGTTTTTAAAATTCTTCATTTTTCATAATAGTGTACTCAAATAATAATTCAAATCCAAAATCTTTTTGATTTATGATTTGTTGACCTGGAATACAGGGTACGACGTGATCATTATTCTGTTCACTTAATAAATGATTTTCATTTTCGATTTGAATAATTAATTACAGAATTTATTTCATATCAAGGAATTATTTGGTCTAAAAATCAGAATTTAAATAATTTTGATTCCAAGATACTCATCAATTGATATCTTTCAAATATAAAGGTGATCTGGTATCTAAAGACAATAATAAATATTCTTAATTGTTGAGTTTGACTTTTCACGTCAAATTTGCTGATTTATTTCGATAATTCTCAATATTTCATAATACAGTACTCAAATACTAATTTAAATCCAAAATCTTTCTGATTTATGATTTGTTGACCTGGAACACAGGCTACGACGTGATTATTATTCTGTTTACTTTATAAATGATTTTAATTTTCGCTTTGAATAATGAATTACTGAATTTATTTCAAAACAAGGCATTATTTGGTCTAAAAATCAGAAATTAAATAATCTTGATTCCAAGATACTCATCAATCGATAATACATCATTATTATAAAATATAATGGTGATCTGGAATGTGAAGACAATAATTTATGATATAATTTTCTGAGTTTGACTTTTCATTTAAAATTTGTTGAGTTACTTTGATAATTGTACATATTTTATAATACTCAAATACAAATTCAAATCCAAAATCTTTCTGATTTATGATTTGTTATCCTGGAATACAGGGTATGACGTGATCATTATTCTGTTCACTTAATAAATGATTTTAATGCTCGATTTAAATATGAATTACAGAATTTATTTCATATCAAGGAATTATCAGAATTTAAATAATTTTGATTCCAAGATACTCATCAATCGATATCTTTCAAATATAAAGGTGATCTGGTATCTAATGATAATGAGATTTAATTATTGAGTTAGACTTTTCACGTCAAATTTGCTGATTTATTTCGATAATTCACCATATTTCATAATACAGTACTCGAATACTAATTCAAATCCAAAATCATTCTGATTTATGATTTGTTGACCTGGAATACAGGGTATGACGTGATCATTATTCTGTTCACTTAATAAATGATTTTAATTTTTTGCTTTGAATAATGAATTACTGAATTTATTTCAAATCAAGGCATTTTTTGTTCTAAAAAGCAGAATTTAAATAATTTTGATTCCAAGATACTCATCAATCGATATCTTTCAAATATAAAGGTGATCTGGTATCTAAAGACAATAATAAATATTCTTAATTATTGAGTTAGACTTTTCACGTCAAATTTGCTGATTTATTTCGATAATTCACCATATTTCATAATACAGTACTCGAATACTAATTCAAATCCAAAATCATTCTGATTTATGATTTGTTGACCTGGAATACAGGGTATGACGTGATCATTATTCTGTTCACTTAATAAATGATTTTAATGTTCGATTTGAATAATGAATTACTGAATTTATTTCAAAACAAGGCATTATTTGGTCTAAAAATCAGAAATTAAATAATTTTTGATTCCAAGATACTCATCAATCGATAATACATCATTATTATTAAACATAATGGTGATCTGGTATGTGAAGACAATAATTTATAATATAAATTATTGAAATGACTTTTCATTTAAAATTTGCTGATTTGTTTTTAAAATTCTTCATATTTCATAATAGTGTACTCAAATAATAATTCAAATCCAAAATCTTTCTGATTTATGATTTGTTGACCTGGAATACAGGGTACGACGTGATCATTATTCTGTTCACTTAATAAATGATTTTAATTTTCGATTTGAATAATGAATTACAGAATTTATTTCATATCAAGGAATTATTTGGTCTAAAAATCAGAATTTAAATAATTTTGATTCAAAGATACTCTTCAATCGATATCTTTCAAATATAAAGGTGATCTGGTATCTAATGACAATGAGATATATTTTTAATTATTGAGTTAGACTTTTCACGTCAAATTTGCTGATTTATTTCGATAATTCTCCATATTTCATAATACAGTACTCTCTTACTAATTCAAATCCAAAATCTTTCTGATTTATGATTTGTTGACCTGGAATACAGGGTACGACGTGTTTTTTATTCTGTTTACTTTATAAATGATTTTAATTTTCGCTTTGAATAATGAATTACTGAATTTATTTCAAAACAAGGCATTATTTGGTCTAAAAATCAGAATTTAAATAATCTTGAATCCAAGATACTCATCAAAATATAATGGTGATCTGGTATGTGAAGACAATAATTTATGATATAATTTTCTGAGTTTGACTTTTCATTTAAAGTTTGCTGAGTTACTTTGATAATTCTACATATTTTATAATACTCAAATACTAATTCAAATCCAAAATCTTTCTGATTTATGATTTGTTGTCCTGGAATACAGGGTATGACGTGATCATTATTCTGTTAACTTAATAAATGATTTTAATTTTCGATTTGAATAATGAATTACAGAATTTATTTCAAATCATGGCATTTTTTTATGTAAAAAACAAAATTAAATGATTTTTGATTCCAAGATACACATCAATCGATAATACATCATTATTTTTCAAACAAAACGGTGATATGGTATGTAAAGACAATAATTTATAATATAAATTATTGAAATGACTTATCATTTAAAATTTGCTGATTTGTTTTTAAAATTCTTGATATTTCATAATAGTGTACTCAAATAATAATTCAAATCCAAAATCATACTGATTTATGATTTGTTGCCCTGGAATACAGGGTACGACGTGATCATTATTCTGTTCACTTAATAAATGATTTTAATTTTCGATTTGAATAATGAATTACAGAATTTATTTCATATCAAGGAATTATTTGGTCTAAAAATCAGAATTTAAATAATTTTGATTCAAAGATACTCTTCAATCGATATCTTTCAAATATAAAGGTGATCTGGTATCTAATGACAATGAGATATATTTTTAATTATTGAGTTACACTTTTCACGTCAAATTTGCTGATTTATTTCGATAATTCTCCATATTTCATAATACAGTACTCACATACTAATTCAAATCCAAAATCTTTCTGATTTATGATTTGTTGACCTGGAATACAGGCTACGACGTGATTATTATTCTGTTTACTTTATAAATGATTTTAATTTTCGCTTTGAATAATGAATTACTGAATTTATTTAAAAACAAGGCATTATTTGGTCCAAAAATCAAAAATTAAATAATTTTTGATTCCAAGATACTCATCAATCGATAATACATCATTATTATTAAACATAATGGTGATCTGGTATGTGAAGACAATAATTTATAATATAAATTATTGAAATGACTTTTCATTTAAAATTTGCTGAGTTACTTTGATAATTGTACATATTTTATAATACTCAAATACAAATTCAAATCCAAAATCTTTCTGATTTATGATTTGTTGTCCTGGAATACAGAGTATGACGTGATCATTATTCTGTTCACTTAATACATGATTTTAATTTTCGATTTGAATAATGAATTACAGAATTTATTTCAAATCATGGCATTTTTTTATCTAAAAAACAGAAATTAAATGATTTTTTATTCCAAGATACTCATCAATCGATAATACATCATTATCTTTCAAATAAAACGGTGATCTGGTATGTAAAGACAATAATTTATAATATAAATTATTGAAATGTTTTTTCTTTTAAAATTTGCTGATTTGTTTCGTCAATTTTACAAATTTCATAACAAAGAACTCAAGTAAAGATGCAAATCCAAAATCTTTCTTATATATGAATTGTTGACCTGGAATACAGGGTACAACGTGATTATTATTCTGTTCACTTAATAAATGATTTTAATTTTCGATTTGAATAATGAATTACAGAATTTATTTCAAATCATGGCATTTTTTATCTAAAAAACAGAAATTAAATGATTTTTGATTCCAAGATACACATCAATCGATAATACATCATTATCTTTCAAATAAAACGGTGATCTGGTATGTAAAGACAATAATTTATAATATAAATTATTGAAATGTTTTTTCTTTTAAAATTTGCTGATTTGTTCCGTCAATTTTACAAATTTCATAACAAAGAACTCAAGTAAAGATGCAAATCCAAAATCTTTCTTATATATGAATTGTTGACCTGGAATACAGGGTACGACGTGATCATCATTCTGTTCACTTTATAAATGATTTTAATGTTCGATTTGAATAAAGAATAACAGAATTCATTTCATATCAAGGAATTTTTTGGTCTACAAATCAGAAAAAAAATAATTTTGATTCCAAGATACTCATCAATCGATATCTTTCAAATATAAAGGTGATCTGGTATCTAATGACAATGAGATATATTTTTAATTATTGAGTTAGACTTTTCACGTCAAATTTGCTGATTTATTTCGATAATTCTCCATATTTCATTATACAGTACTCGAATACTAATTCAAATCCAAAATCTTTCTGGTTTATGATTTGTTGACCTGGAATACAGGGTACGACGTTATCATTATTCTGTTCACTTAATAAATGATTTTAATTTTTTGCTTTGAATAATGAATTTCTGAATTTATTTCAAATCAAGGCATTTTTTGTTCTAAAAAGCAGAAATCATTATTAATTAAATAATTTTTGATTCCAAGATACTCATCAATCGATAATACATCATTATTAACAAATTAATGGTGATCTGGTATTTGAAGACAATAATTTATAATATAAATTATTGAATTTGACTTTTCATTTAATATTTGCTGATTTGTTTCGATAATTCTCCATATTTCATAATGCAGTACTCATATACTAATTCAAATCCAAAATCTTTCTGATTTATGATTTGTTGACCTGGAATACAGGGTACGACGTGACCATTATTCTTTTTACTAAATAAATGATTTTAATTTTCGATTTGAATAATGAATTACAGAATTTATTTCAAATCATCGCATTTTTTTATCTAAAAAACAGAAATTAAATGATTTTTGATTCCAAAATACTCATCAATCTATAATACATCATTATTATAAAATATAATGGTGATCTGGTATGTGAAGACAATAATTTATAATATAAATTATTGAATTTGACTTTTCATTTAAAATTTGATGATTTGTTTCGATAATTCTCCATATTTCATAATACAGTACTCACATACTAATTCAAATCCAAAATCTTTCTGATTTATGATTTGTTGACCTGGAATACAGGGTACGACGTGATCATTATTCTGTTCACTTAATAAATGATTTTAATTTTCGATTTGAATAATGAATTACTGAATTTATTTCAAAACAAGGAACTTTTTGTTCCAAAAATCAAAAATTAAATAATTTTTTATTCCAAGATACTCATCAATCGATAATACATCATTATTATAAAATATAATGGTGATCTAGTATGTGAAGACAATAATTTATAATATAAATTATTGAAATGACTTATCATATAAAATTTGCTGATTTGTTTTTAAATTTCTTCATTTTTCATAATAGTGTACTCAAATAATAATTCAAATCCAAAATCTTTTTGATTTATGATTTGTTGTCCTGGAATACAGGGTACGACGTGATCATTGATCTGTTCACTTAATAAATGATTTTCATTTTCGACTTGAATAATTAATTACAGAATTTATTTCATATCAAGGAATTATTTGGTCTAAAAATCAGAATTTAAATAATTTTGATTCCAAGATACTCATCAATCGATATCTTTCAAATATAAAGGTGATCTGGTATCTAAAGACAATAATAAATATTCTTAATTATTGAGTTTGACTTTTCACGTCAAATTTGCTGATTTATTTCGATAATTCTCAATATTTCATAATACAGTACTCGAATACTAATTCAAATCCAAAATCTTTCTTATTTATTAATTGTTGATCTGCAATACAGGGTATGACGTGATCATCATTCTGTTCACTTAATAAATGATTTTAATGTTCGATTTGAATAATGAATTACTGAATTTATTTCAAAACAAGGAACTTTTTGTTCCAAAAATCAAAAATTAAATAATTTTTTATTCCAAAATACTCATCAATCGATAATACATCATTATCTTTTAAATACAACGGTGATATGGTATGTAAAGAAAATAATTTATAATATAAATTATTGAAATGACTTATCATTTAAAATTTGCTGATTTGTTTTTAAAATTCTTGATATTTCATAATAGTGTACTCAAATAATAATTCAAATCCAAAATCATACTGATTTATGATTTGTTGACCTGGAATACAGGGTACGACGTGATCATTATTCTGTTCACTTAATAAATGATTTTAATTTTCGATTGAATAATAAATTACAGAATTTATTTCATATCAAGGAATTATTTGGTCTAAAAATCAGAATTTAAATAATTTTGATTCAAAGATACTCTTCAATCGATATCTTTCAAATATAAAGGTGATCTGGTATCTAATGACAATGAGATATATTTTTAATTATTGAGTTAGACTTTTCACGTCAAATTTGCTGATTTATTTCAATAATTCTCCATATTTCATAATACAGTAGTCACATACTAATTCAAATCCAAAATCTTTCTGATTTATGATTTGTTGACCTGGAATACAGGCTACGACATGATTATTATTCTGTTTACTTTATAAATGATTTTAATTTTCGCTTTGAATAAAGAATTACTGAATTTATTTCAAAACAAGGCATTATTTGGTCTAAAAATCAGAAATTAAATAATCTTGATTCCAAGATACTCATCAATCGATAATACATCATTATTATAAAATATAATGGTGATCTGGTATGTGAAGACAATAATTTATGATATAATTTTCTGAGTTTGACTTTTCATTTAAAATTTGCTGAGTTACTTTGATAATTGTACATATTTTATAATACTCAAATACAAATTCAAATCCAAAATCTTTCTGATTTATGATTTGTTGTCCTGGAATACAGGGTATGACGTGATCATTATTCTGTTCACTTAATACATGATTTTAATTTTCGATTTGAATAATGAATTACAGAATTTATTTCAAATCATGGCATTTTTTTATCTAAAAAACAGAAATTAAATGATTTTTTATTCCAAGATACTCATCAATCGATAATACATCATTATCTTTTAAATACAACGGTGATCTGGTATGTAAAGACAATAATTGATAATATAAATTTTTGAAATGACTTTCATTTAAAATTTGCTGATTTGTTTTTAAAATTCTTCATATTTCATAATAGTGTACTCAAATAATAATTCAAATCCAAAATCTTTCTGATTTATGATTTGTTGACCTGAAATACAGGGTAGGACGTGACCATTATTCTGTTTACTTTATAAATGATTTTAATTTTCGATTTGAATAATGAATTACAGAATTTATTTCAAATCATGGCATTTTTTTATCTAAAAAACAAAATTAAATGATTTTTGATTCCAAGATACACATCAATCGATAATACATCATTATTTTTCAAACAAAACGGTGATCTGGTATGTAAAGACAATAATTTATAATATAAATTATTGAAATGACTTTTCATATAAAATTTGCTGATTTGTTTTTAAAATTCTTCATTTTTCATAATAGTGTAGTCAAATAATAATTCAAATCCAAAATCTTTTTGATATATGATTTGTTGACCTGGAATACAGGGTACGACGTGATCATTATTCTGTTCACTTAATAAATGATTTTAATTTTTTGCTTTGAATAATGAATTACTGAATTTATTTCAAATCAAGGCATTTTTTGTTCTAAAAAGCAGAATTTAAATAATTTTGATTCCAAGATACTCATCAATCGATATCTTTCAAATATAAAGGTGATCTGGTATCTAAAGACAATAATAAATATTCTTAATTATTGAGTTTGACTTTTCACGTCAAATTTGCTGATTTATTTCGATAATTCTCAATATTTCATAATACAGTACTCGAATACTAATTCAAATCCAAAATTTTTCTTATTTATTAATTGTTGACCTGCAATACGTGATCATCATTCTGTTCACTTAATAAATGATTTTAATGTTCGATTTGAATAATGAATTACTAAATTTATTTCAAAACAAGGAACTTTTTGTTCCAAAAATCAAAAATTAAATAATTTTTGATTCCAAGACACTCATCAATCGATAATACATCATTATAATTAAACATAATGGTGATCTGGTATGTGAAGACAATAATTTATAATATAAATTATTGAAATGACTTTTCATTTAAAATTTGCTGATTTGTTTTTAAAATTCTTCATATTTCATAATAGTGTACTCAAATAATAATTCAAATCCAAAATCTTTCTGATTTTTGATTTGTTGACCTGGAATACAGGGTACGACGTGATCATTATTCTGTTCACTTAATAAATGACTTTAATTTTCGATTTGAATAATGAATTACAGAATTTATTTCATATCAAGGCATTTTTTGTTCTAAAAAACAAAATTAAATGATTTTTGATTCCAAGATACACATCAATCGATAATACATCATTATTTTTCAAACAAAACGGTGATCTGGTATGTAAAGACAATAATTTATAATATAAATTATTGAAATGACTTATCATATAAAATTTGCTGATTTGTTTTTAAAATTCTTCATATTTCATAATAGTGTACTCAAATAATAATTCAAATCCAAAATCTTTCTGATTTATGATTTGTTGACCTGGAATACAGGGTACGACGTGATCATTATTCTGTTCACTTAATAAATGATTTTAATTTTCGATTTGAATAATGAATTACAGAATTTATTTCATATCAAGGAATTATTTGGTCTAAAAATCAGAATTTAAATAATTTTGATTCAAAGATACTCTTCAATCGATATCTTTCAAATATAAAGGTGATCTGGTATCTAATGACAATGAGATATATTTTTAATTATTGAGTTAGACTTTTCACGTCAAATTTGCTGATTTATTTCGATAATTCTCCATATTTCATAATACAGTACTCTCTTACTAATTCAAATCCAAAATCTTTCTGATTTATGATTTGTTGACCTGGAATACAGGGTACGACGTGTTTTTTATTCTGTTTACTTTATAAATGATTTTAATTTTCGCTTTGAATAATGAATTACTGAATTTATTTCAAAACAAGGCATTATTTGGTCTAAAAATCAGAATTTAAATAATCTTGAATCCAAGATACTCATCAAAATATAATGGTGATCTGGTATGTGAAGACAATAATTTATGATATAATTTTCTGAGTTTGACTTTTCATTTAAAGTTTGCTGAGTTACTTTGATAATTCTACATATTTTATAATACTCAAATACTAATTCAAATCCAAAATCTTTCTGATTTATGATTTGTTGTCCTGGAATACAGGGTATGACGTGATCATTATTCTGTTAACTTAATAAATGATTTTAATTTTCGATTTGAATAATGAATTACAGAATTTATTTCAAATCATGGCATTTTTTTATGTAAAAAACAAAATTAAATGATTTTTGATTCCAAGATACACATCAATCGATAATACATCATTATTTTTCAAACAAAACGGTGATATGGTATGTAAAGACAATAATTTATAATATAAATTATTGAAATGACTTATCATTTAAAATTTGCTGATTTGTTTTTAAAATTCTTGATATTTCATAATAGTGTACTCAAATAATAATTCAAATCCAAAATCATACTGATTTATGATTTGTTGCCCTGGAATACAGGGTACGACGTGATCATTATTCTGTTCACTTAATAAATGATTTTAATTTTCGATTTGAATAATGAATTACAGAATTTATTTCATATCAAGGAATTATTTGGTCTAAAAATCAGAATTTAAATAATTTTGATTCAAAGATACTCTTCAATCGATATCTTTCAAATATAAAGGTGATCTGGTATCTAATGACAATGAGATATATTTTTAATTATTGAGTTACACTTTTCACGTCAAATTTGCTGATTTATTTCGATAATTCTCCATATTTCATAATACAGTACTCACATACTAATTCAAATCCAAAATCTTTCTGATTTATGATTTGTTGACCTGGAATACAGGCTACGACGTGATTATTATTCTGTTTACTTTATAAATGATTTTAATTTTCGCTTTGAATAATGAATTACTGAATTTATTTAAAAACAAGGCATTATTTGGTCCAAAAATCAAAAATTAAATAATTTTTGATTCCAAGATACTCATCAATCGATAATACATCATTATTATTAAACATAATGGTGATCTGGTATGTGAAGACAATAATTTATAATATAAATTATTGAAATGACTTTTCATTTAAAATTTGCTGAGTTACTTTGATAATTGTACATATTTTATAATACTCAAATACAAATTCAAATCCAAAATCTTTCTGATTTATGATTTGTTGTCCTGGAATACAGAGTATGACGTGATCATTATTCTGTTCACTTAATACATGATTTTAATTTTCGATTTGAATAATGAATTACAGAATTTATTTCAAATCATGGCATTTTTTATCTAAAAAACAGAAATTAAATGATTTTTGATTCCAAGATACACATCAATCGATAATACATCATTATCTTTCAAATAAAACGGTGATCTGGTATGTAAAGACAATAATTTATAATATAAATTATTGAAATGTTTTTTCTTTTAAAATTTGCTGATTTGTTCCGTCAATTTTACAAATTTCATAACAAAGAACTCAAGTAAAGATGCAAATCCAAAATCTTTCTTATATATGAATTGTTGACCTGGAATACAGGGTACGACGTGATCATCATTCTGTTCACTTTATAAATGATTTTAATGTTCGATTTGAATAAAGAATAACAGAATTCATTTCATATCAAGGAATTTTTTGGTCTACAAATCAGAAAAAAAATAATTTTGATTCCAAGATACTCATCAATCGATATCTTTCAAATATAAAGGTGATCTGGTATCTAATGACAATGAGATATATTTTTAATTATTGAGTTAGACTTTTCACGTCAAATTTGCTGATTTATTTCGATAATTCTCCATATTTCATTATACAGTACTCGAATACTAATTCAAATCCAAAATCTTTCTGGTTTATGATTTGTTGACCTGGAATACAGGGTACGACGTTATCATTATTCTGTTCACTTAATAAATGATTTTAATTTTTTGCTTTGAATAATGAATTACTGAATTTATTTCAAATCAAGGCATTTTTTGTTCTAAAAAGCAGAAATCATTATTAATTAAATAATTTTTGATTCCAAGATACTCATCAATCGATAATACATCATTATTAACAAATTAATGGTGATCTGGTATTTGAAGACAATAATTTATAATATAAATTATTGAATTTGACTTTTCATTTAATATTTGCTGATTTGTTTCGATAATTCTCCATATTTCATAATGCAGTACTCATATACTAATTCAAATCCAAAATCTTTCTGATTTATGATTTGTTGACCTGGAATACAGGGTACGACGTGACCATTATTCTTTTTACTAAATAAATGATTTTAATTTTCGATTTGAATAATGAATTACAGAATTTATTTCAAATCATCGCATTTTTTTATCTAAAAAACAGAAATTAAATGATTTTTGATTCCAAAATACTCATCAATCTATAATACATCATTATTATAAAATATAATGGTGATCTGGTATGTGAAGACAATAATTTATAATATAAATTATTGAATTTGACTTTTCATTTAAAATTTGATGATTTGTTTCGATAATTCTCCATATTTCATAATACAGTACTCACATACTAATTCAAATCCAAAATCTTTCTGATTTATGATTTGTTGACCTGGAATACAGGGTACGACGTGATCATTATTCTGTTCACTTAATAAATGATTTTAATTTTCGATTTGAATAATGAATTACTGAATTTATTTCAAAACAAGGAACTTTTTGTTCCAAAAATCAAAAATTAAATAATTTTTTATTCCAAGATACTCATCAATCGATAATACATCATTATTATAAAATATAATGGTGATCTAGTATGTGAAGACAATAATTTATAATATAAATTATTGAAATGACTTATCATATAAAATTTGCTGATTTGTTTTTAAATTTCTTCATTTTTCATAATAGTGTACTCAAATAATAATTCAAATCCAAAATCTTTTTGATTTATGATTTGTTGTCCTGGAATACAGGGTACGACGTGATCATTGATCTGTTCACTTAATAAATGATTTTCATTTTCGACTTGAATAATTAATTACAGAATTTATTTCATATCAAGGAATTATTTGGTCTAAAAATCAGAATTTAAATAATTTTGATTCCAAGATACTCATCAATCGATATCTTTCAAATATAAAGGTGATCTGGTATCTAAAGACAATAATAAATATTCTTAATTATTGAGTTTGACTTTTCACGTCAAATTTGCTGATTTATTTCGATAATTCTCAATATTTCATAATACAGTACTCGAATACTAATTCAAATCCAAAATCTTTCTTATTTATTAATTGTTGACCTGCAATACAGGGTATGACGTGATCATCATTCTGTTCACTTAATAAATGATTTTAATGTTCGATTTGAATAATGAATTACTGAATTTATTTCAAAACAAGGAACTTTTTGTTCCAAAAATCAAAAATTAAATAATTTTTTATTCCAAAATACTCATCAATCGATAATACATCATTATCTTTTAAATACAACGGTGATATGGTATGTAAAGAAAATAATTTATAATATAAATTATTGAAATGACTTATCATTTAAAATTTGCTGATTTGTTTTTAAAATTCTTGATATTTCATAATAGTGTACTCAAATAATAATTCAAATCCAAAATCATACTGATTTATGATTTGTTGACCTGGAATACAGGGTACGACGTGATCATTATTCTGTTCACTTAATAAATGATTTTAATTTTCGATTGAATAATAAATTACAGAATTTATTTCATATCAAGGAATTATTTGGTCTAAAAATCAGAATTTAAATAATTTTGATTCAAAGATACTCTTCAATCGATATCTTTCAAATATAAAGGTGATCTGGTATCTAATGACAATGAGATATATTTTTAATTATTGAGTTAGACTTTTCACGTCAAATTTGCTGATTTATTTCAATAATTCTCCATATTTCATAATACAGTAGTCACATACTAATTCAAATCCAAAATCTTTCTGGTTTATGATTTGTTGACCTGGAATACAGGGTACGACGTTATCATTATTCTGTTCACTTAATAAATGATTTTAATTTTTTGCTTTGAATAATGAATTACTGAATTTATTTCAAATCAAGGCATTTTTTGTTCTAAAAAGCAGAAATCATTATTAATTAAATAATTTTTGATTCCAAGATACTCATCAATCGATAATACATCATTATTAACAAATTAATGGTGATCTGGTATTTGAAGACAATAATTTATAATATAAATTATTGAATTTGACTTTTCATTTAATATTTGCTGATTTGTTTCGATAATTCTCCATATTTCATAATGCAGTACTCATATACTAATTCAAATCCAAAATCTTTCTGATTTATGATTTGTTGACCTGGAATACAGGGTACGACGTGACCATTATTCTTTTTACTAAATAAATGATTTTAATTTTCGATTTGAATAATGAATTACAGAATTTATTTCAAATCATCGCATTTTTTTATCTAAAAAACAGAAATTAAATGATTTTTGATTCCAAAATACTCATCAATCTATAATACATCATTATTATAAAATATAATGGTGATCTGGTATGTGAAGACAATAATTTATAATATAAATTATTGAATTTGACTTTTCATTTAAAATTTGATGATTTGTTTCGATAATTCTCCATATTTCATAATACAGTACTCACATACTAATTCAAATCCAAAATCTTTCTGATTTATGATTTGTTGACCTGGAATACAGGGTACGACGTGATCATTATTCTGTTCACTTAATAAATGATTTTAATTTTCGATTTGAATAATGAATTACTGAATTTATTTCAAAACAAGGAACTTTTTGTTCCAAAAATCAAAAATTAAATAATTTTTTATTCCAAGATACTCATCAATCGATAATACATCATTATTATAAAATATAATGGTGATCTAGTATGTGAAGACAATAATTTATAATATAAATTATTGAAATGACTTATCATATAAAATTTGCTGATTTGTTTTTAAATTTCTTCATTTTTCATAATAGTGTACTCAAATAATAATTCAAATCCAAAATCTTTTTGATTTATGATTTGTTGTCCTGGAATACAGGGTACGACGTGATCATTGATCTGTTCACTTAATAAATGATTTTCATTTTCGACTTGAATAATTAATTACAGAATTTATTTCATATCAAGGAATTATTTGGTCTAAAAATCAGAATTTAAATAATTTTGATTCCAAGATACTCATCAATCGATATCTTTCAAATATAAAGGTGATCTGGTATCTAAAGACAATAATAAATATTCTTAATTATTGAGTTTGACTTTTCACGTCAAATTTGCTGATTTATTTCGATAATTCTCAATATTTCATAATACAGTACTCGAATACTAATTCAAATCCAAAATCTTTCTTATTTATTAATTGTTGACCTGCAATACAGGGTATGACGTGATCATCATTCTGTTCACTTAATAAATGATTTTAATGTTCGATTTGAATAATGAATTACTGAATTTATTTCAAAACAAGGAACTTTTTGTTCCAAAAATCAAAAATTAAATAATTTTTTATTCCAAAATACTCATCAATCGATAATACATCATTATCTTTTAAATACAACGGTGATATGGTATGTAAAGAAAATAATTTATAATATAAATTATTGAAATGACTTATCATTTAAAATTTGCTGATTTGTTTTTAAAATTCTTGATATTTCATAATAGTGTACTCAAATAATAATTCAAATCCAAAATCATACTGATTTATGATTTGTTGACCTGGAATACAGGGTACGACGTGATCATTATTCTGTTCACTTAATAAATGATTTTAATTTTCGATTGAATAATAAATTACAGAATTTATTTCATATCAAGGAATTATTTGGTCTAAAAATCAGAATTTAAATAATTTTGATTCAAAGATACTCTTCAATCGATATCTTTCAAATATAAAGGTGATCTGGTATCTAATGACAATGAGATATATTTTTAATTATTGAGTTAGACTTTTCACGTCAAATTTGCTGATTTATTTCAATAATTCTCCATATTTCATAATACAGTAGTCACATACTAATTCAAATCCAAAATCTTTCTGATTTATGATTTGTTGACCTGGAATACAGGCTACGACGTGATTATTATTCTGTTTACTTTATAAATGATTTTAATTTTCGCTTTGAATAAAGAATTACTGAATTTATTTCAAAACAAGGCATTATTTGGTCTAAAAATCAGAAATTAAATAATCTTGATTCCAAGATACTCATCAATCGATAATACATCATTATTATAAAATATAATGGTGATCTGGTATGTGAAGACAATAATTTATGATATAATTTTCTGAGTTTGACTTTTCATTTAAAATTTGCTGAGTTACTTTGATAATTGTACATATTTTATAATACTCAAATACAAATTCAAATCCAAAATCTTTCTGATTTATGATTTGTTGTCCTGGAATACAGGGTATGACGTGATCATTATTCTGTTCACTTAATACATGATTTTAATTTTCGATTTGAATAATGAATTACAGAATTTATTTCAAATCATGGCATTTTTTTATCTAAAAAACAGAAATTAAATGATTTTTTATTCCAAGATACTCATCAATCGATAATACATCATTATCTTTTAAATACAACGGTGATCTGGTATGTAAAGACAATAATTGATAATATAAATTTTTGAAATGACTTTCATTTAAAATTTGCTGATTTGTTTTTAAAATTCTTCATATTTCATAATAGTGTACTCAAATAATAATTCAAATCCAAAATCTTTCTGATTTATGATTTGTTGACCTGAAATACAGGGTAGGACGTGACCATTATTCTGTTTACTTTATATTGATTTTAATTTTCGATTTGAATAATGAATTACAGAATTTATTTCAAATCATGGCATTTTTTTATCTAAAAAACAAAATTAAATGATTTTTGATTCCAAGATACACATCAATCGATAATACATCATTATTTTTCAAACAAAACGGTGATCTGGTATGTAAAGACAATAATTTATAATATAAATTATTGAAATGACTTTTCATATAAAATTTGCTGATTTGTTTTTAAAATTCTTCATTTTTCATAATAGTGTAGTCAAATAATAATTCAAATCCAAAATCTTTTTGATATATGATTTGTTGACCTGGAATACAGGGTACGACGTGATCATTATTCTGTTCACTTAATAAATGATTTTAATTTTTTGCTTTGAATAATGAATTACTGAATTTATTTCAAATCAAGGCATTTTTTGTTCTAAAAAGCAGAATTTAAATAATTTTGATTCCAAGATACTCATCAATCGATATCTTTCAAATATAAAGGTGATCTGGTATCTAAAGACAATAATAAATATTCTTAATTATTGAGTTTGACTTTTCACGTCAAATTTGCTGATTTATTTCGATAATTCTCAATATTTCATAATACAGTACTCGAATACTAATTCAAATCCAAAATTTTTCTTATTTATTAATTGTTGACCTGCAATACGTGATCATCATTCTGTTCACTTAATAAATGATTTTAATGTTCGATTTGAATAATGAATTACTAAATTTATTTCAAAACAAGGAACTTTTTGTTCCAAAAATCAAAAATTAAATAATTTTTGATTCCAAGACACTCATCAATCGATAATACATCATTATAATTAAACATAATGGTGATCTGGTATGTGAAGACAATAATTTATAATATAAATTATTGAAATGACTTTTCATTTAAAATTTGCTGATTTGTTTTTAAAATTCTTCATATTTCATAATAGTGTACTCAAATAATAATTCAAATCCAAAATCTTTCTGATTTTTGATTTGTTGACCTGGAATACAGGGTACGACGTGATCATTATTCTGTTCACTTAATAAATGACTTTAATTTTCGATTTGAATAATGAATTACAGAATTTATTTCATATCAAGGCATTTTTTGTTCTAAAAAACAAAATTAAATGATTTTTGATTCCAAGATACACATCAATCGATAATACATCATTATTTTTCAAACAAAACGGTGATCTGGTATGTAAAGACAATAATTTATAATATAAATTATTGAAATGACTTATCATATAAAATTTGCTGATTTGTTTTTAAAATTCTTCATTTTTCATAATAGTGTAGTCAAATAATAATTCAAATCCAAAATCTTTTTGATTTATGATTTGTTGACCTGGAATACAGGGTACGACGTGATCATTATTCTGTTCACTTAATAAATGATTTTCATTTTCGATTTGAATAATAAATTACAGAATTTATTTCATATCAAGGAATTATTTGGTCTAAAAATCAGAATTTAAATAATTTTGATTCAAAGATACTCTTCAATCGATATCTTTCAAATATAAAGGTGATCTGGTATCTAATGACAATGAGATATATTTTTAATTATTGAGTTAGACTTTTCACGTCAAATTTGCTGATTTATTTCGATAATTCTCCATATTTCATAATACAGTACTCACTTACTAATTCAAATCCAAAATCTTTCTGATTTATGATTTGTTGACCTGGAATACAGGGTACGACGTGATTATTATTCTGTTTACTTTATAAATGATTTTAATTTTCGCTTTGAATAATGAATTACTGAATTTATTTCAAAACAAGGCATTATTTGGTCTAAAAATCAGAATTTAAATAATCTTGATTCCAAGATACTCATCAAAATATAATGGTGATCTGGTATGTGAAGACAATAATTTATGATATAATTTTCTGAGTTTGACTTTTCATTTAAAGTTTGCTGAGTTACTTTGATAATTCTACATATTTTATAATACTCAAATACTAATTCAAATCCAAAATCTTTCTGATTTATGATTTGTTGTCCTGGAATACAGGGTATGACGTGATCATTATTCTGTTAACTTAATAAATGATTTTAATTTTCGATTTGAATAATGAATTACAGATTTTATTTCAAATCATGGCATTTTTTTATCTAAAAAACAGAAATTAAAAGATTTTTGATTCCAAGATACTCATCAATCGATATCTTTCAAATATAAAGGTGATCTGGTATCTAATGATAATGAGATTTAATTATTGAGTTAGACTTTTCACGTCAAATTTGCTGATTTATTTCGATAATTCACCATATTTCATAATACAGTACTCGAATACTAATTCAAATCCAAAATCTTTCTTATTTATTAATTGTTGACTTGCAATACAGGGTATGACGTGATCATCATTCTGTTCACTTAATAAATGATTTTAATGTTCGATTTGAATAATGAATTACTGAATTTCTTTCAAAACAAGGAACTTTTTGTTCCAAAAATCAAAAATTAAATAATTTTTTATTCCAAAATACTCATCAATCGATAATACATCATTATCTTTTAAATACAACGGTGATATGGTATGTAAAGACAATAATTTATAATATAAATTATTGAAATGACTTATCTTTTAAAATTTGCTGATTTGTTTTTAAAATTCTTGATATTTCATAATAGTGTACTCAAATAATAATTCAAATCCAAAATCATACTGATTTATGATTTGTTGACCTGGAATACAGGGTACGACATGATCATTATTCTGTTCACTTAATAAATGATTTTAATTTTCGATTTGAATAATGAATTACAGAATTTATTTCATATCAAGGCATTTTTTGTTCTAAAAAGCAGAATTTAAATAATTTTGATTCCAAGATACTCATCAATCGATATCTTTCAAATATAAAGGTGATCTGGTATCTAAAGACAATAATAAATATTCTTAATTATTGAGTTAGACTTTTCACGTCAAATTTGCTGATTTATTTCGATAATTCACCATATTTCATAATACAGTACTCGAATACTAATTCAAATCCAAAATCTTTCTTATTTATTAATTGTTGACCTGCAATACGTGATCATCATTCTGTTCACTTAATAAATGATTTTAATGTTCGATTTGAATAATGAATTACTGAATTTATTTCAAAACAAGGAACTTTTTGTTCCAAAAATCAAAAATTAAATAAATTTTTATTCCAAAATACTCATCAATCGATAATACATCATTATCTTTTAAATACAACGGTGATATGGTATGTAAAGACAATAATTTATAATATAAATTATTGAAATGACTTTTCATTTAAAATTTGCTGATTTGTTTTTAAAATTCTTCATATTTCATAATTGTGTACTCAAATAATAATTCAAATCCAAAATCATACTGATTTATGATTTGTTGACCTGGAATACAGGGTACGACGTGATCATTATTCTGTTCACTTAATAGATGACTTTAATTTTCGATTTGAATAATGAATTACAGAATTAATTTCATATCAAGGCATTTTTTGTTCTAAAAAACAAAATTAAATGATTTTTGACTCCAAGATACACATCAATCGATAATACATCATTATTTTTCAAACAAAACGGTGATCTGGTATGTAAAGACAATAATTTATAATATAAATTATTGAAATGACTTATCATATAAAATTTGCTGATTTGTTTTTAAAATTCTTCATTTTTCATAATAGTGTACTCAAATAATAATTCAAATCCAAAATCTTTTTGATTTATGATTTGTTGACCTGGAATACAGGGTACGACGTGATCATTATTCTGTTCACTTAATAAATGATTTTCATTTTCGATTTTAATAATTAATTACAGAATTTATTTCATATCAAGGAATTATTTGGTCTAAAAATCAGAATTTAAATAATTTTGATTCCAAGATACTCTTCAATCGATATCTTTCAAATATAAAGGTGATCTGGTATCTAATGACAATGAGATATATTTTTAATTATTGAGTTAGACTTTTCACGTCAAATTTGCTGATTTATTTCGATAATTCTCCATATTTCATAATACAGTTCTCGAATACTAAATCAAATCCAAAATCTTTCTGATTTATGATTTGTTGACCTGGAATACAGGGTACGACGTGATCATTATTCTGTTTACTTTATAAATGATTTTCATTTTCGCTTTGAATAATGAATTACTGAATTTATTTCAAAACAAGGCATTATTTAGTCTAAAAATCAGAAATTAAATAATCTTGATTCCAAGATACTCATCAATCTATAATACATCATTATTATAAAATATAATGGTGATCTGGTATGTGAAGACAATAATTTATAATATATTTTTCTGAGTTTGACTTTTCATTTAAAATTTGCTGGGTTACTTTGATAATTCTACATATTTTATAATACTCAAATACTAATTCAAATCCAAAATCTCTCTGATTTCTGATTTGTTGACCTGAAATACAGGGTACGACGTGTCCATTATTCTGTTTACTTTATAAATGATTTTATTTTTCGATTTGAATAATGAATTACAGAATTTATTTCATATCAAGGAATTATTTGGTCTAAAAATCAGAATTTAAATAACTTTGATTCCAAGATACTCATCAATCGATAATAAATCATTATCTTTCAAACAAAACGGTGATCTAGTATGTAGAGACAATAATTTATAATATAAATTATTGAAATGACTTATCATTCAAAATTTGCTGATTTGTTTTTAAAATTCTTCATATTTCATAACAGTGTACTCAAATAATAATTCAAATCCAAAATCTTTCTGATTTATGATTTGTTGACCTGGAATACAGGGTACGACGTGATCATTATTCTGATTACTTTATAAATGTTTAATTTTCGATTTGAATAATGAATTACAGAATTTATTTCATATCAAGGAATTAATTGGTCTAAAAATCAGAAACTAAATAATCTTGATTCCAAGATACTCATCAATCGATAATACATCATTATTATAAAATATAATGGTGATCTGGTATGTGAAGACAATAATTTATAATATAAATTATTGAAATGACTTTTCATTTAAAATTTGCTGATTTGTTTTTAAAATTCTTCATATTTCATAATAGTGTACTCAAATAATAATTCAAATCCAAAATCTTTCTGATTTATGATTTGTTGACCTGGAATACAGGGTACCACGTGATCATTATTCTGTTCACTTAATAAATGATTTTAACTTTCGATTTGAATAATGAATTACAGAATTTATTTCAAATCAAGGCATTTTTTGTTCTAAAAAGAAGAAATCATTATTAATTAAATAATTTTTGATTCCAAGATTCTCATCAATCGATAATATATCATTATTAAAAAATATAATGGTGATCTAGTATGTGAAGACAATAATTTAAAATATAAATTATTGAATTTGACTTTTCATTTAAAATTTGCTGATTTGTTTCGATAATTCTCCATATTTCATAATAGTGTACTCAAATAATAATTCAAATCCAAAATCATACTGATTTATGATTTGTTGACCTGGAATACAGGGTACGACGTGATCATTATTCTGTTTACTTTATAAATGATTTTAATTTTCGCTTTGAATAAGGAATTACTGAATTTATTTCAAAACAAGGCATTATTTGGTCTAAAAATCAGAAATTAAATAATCTTGATTCCAAGATACTCATCAATCGATAATACATCATTATTATAAAATATGATGGTGATCTTGTATTTGAAGACAATAATTTATGATATAATTTTCTGAGTTTGACTTTTCATTAAAAATTTGCTGAGTTACTTTGATAATTCTAAATATTTTATAATACTCAAATAATAATTCAAATCCAAAATCTTACTGATTTATGATTTGTTGACCTGGAATACAGGGTACGACGTGATCATTATTCTGATTACTTTATAAATGATTTTAATTTTCGCTTTGAATAATGAATTACTGAATCTATTTCAAATCATGGCATTTTTTTATCTCAAAAACCGAAATTAAATGATTTTTGATTCAAAGATACACATCAATCGATAATAAATCATTATCTTTCAAACAAAACGGTGATCTAGTATGTAAAGACAATAATTTATAATATAAATTATTGAAATGACATATCATTAAAAATTTGCTGATTTGTTTTTAAAATTCTTCATATTTCATAACAGTGTACTCAAATAATAATTCAAATCCAAAATCATACTGATTTATGATTTGTTGACCTGGAATACAGGGTACGACGTGATCATTATTCTGTTTACTTTATAAATGATTTTAATTTTCGCTTTGAATAATGAATTACAGAATTTATTTCATATCAAGGAATTATTTGGTCTAAAAATCAGAATTTAAATAATTTTGATTCCAAGATACTCATCAATCGATAATACATCATTATTATAAAATATAATAGTGATCTGGTCTGTGAAGAAAATAATTTATAATATAAATTATTGAAATGACTTATCATTTAAAATTTGCTGATTTGTTTTTAAAATTCTTCATATTTCATAATTGTGTACTCAAATAATAATTCAAATCCAAAATCTTACTGATTTATGATTTGTTGACCTGGAATACAGGGTACGAGGTGATCATTATTCTGTTCACTTAATAAATGATTTTAATTTTCGATTATTTATAATGAATTACAGAATTTATTTCATATCAAGGAATTATTTGGTCTAAAAATCAGAATTTAAATAATTTTGATTCCAAGATACTCATCAATCGATATCTTTCAAATATAAAGGTGATCTGGTACCTAATGACAATGAGATATATTTTTAATTATTGAGTCAGACTTTTCACGTCAAATTTGCTGATTTATTTCGATAATTCTCCATATTTCATAATACAGTACTCAAATACTAATTCAAATCCAAAATCTTTCTGATTTATGATTTGTTGCCCTGGAATACAGGGTACGACGTGATCATTATTCTGTTCACTTAATAAATGATTTTAATTTTCGCTTTGAATAATGAATTACTGAATTTATTTCAAATCAAGGCATTTTTTGTTCTAAAAAGAAGAAATCATTATTAATTAAATAATTTGTGATTCAAAGATTCTCATCAATCGATAATACATCATTATTATAAAATATAATGGTGATCTAGTATGTAGAGACAATAATTTATAATATAAATTATTGAAATGACTTATCATTTAAAATTTGCTGATTTGTTTTTAAAATTCTTCATATTTCATAACAGTGTACTCAAATAATAATTCAAATCGCAAATCTTTCTGATTTATGATTTGTTGACCTGGAATACAGGGTACGACGTGATCATTATTCTGATTACTTTATAAATTATTTTAATTTTCGCTTTGAATAATGAATTACTGAATCTATTTCAAAACAAGGCATTATTTGGTCTAAAAATCAGAAATTAAATAATCTTGATTCCAAGATACTCATCAATCGATAATACATCATTATTATAAAATATAATAGTGATCTGGTATGTGAAGAAAATAATTTATAATATAAATTATTGAAATGACTTATCATTTAAAATTTGCTGATTTGTTTTTAAAATTCTTCATATTTCATAATAGTGTACTCAAATAATAATTCAAATCCAAAATCTTACTGATTTATGATTTGTTGACCTGGAATACATGGTACGACGATCATTATTCTGTTCACTTTATAAATGATTTTAATTTTCGATTTGAATAATGAATTACAGAATTTATTTCATATCAAGGAATTAATTGGTCTAAAAATCAGAAACTAAATAATCTTGATTCTAAGACACTCATCAATTGATAATACATCATTATCTTTTAAATACAACAGTGATCTGGTATGTAAAGACAATAATTTATAATATAAATTATTGAAATGACTTTTCATTTAAAGTTTGCTGATTTGTTTTTAAAATTCTTCATATTTCATAATAGTGTACTCAAATAATAATTCAAATCCAAAATCTTACTGATTTATGATTTGTTGACCTGGAATACAGGGTACCACGTGATCATTATTCTGTTCACTTAATAATTGATTTTAATTTTCGATTTGAATAATGAATTACAGAATTTAATTCAAATCATGGCATTTTTTTATCTAAAAAAAAGAAATTAAATGATTTTTGATTCCAAGATACTCATCAATCGATAATACATCATTATCTTTTAAATAAAACGGTGATCTGGTATGTAAAGACAATAATTTATAATATAAATTATTGAAATGACTTTTCATTTAAAATTTTCTGATTTGTTTTTAAAATTCTTCATATTTCATAATAGTGTACTCAAATAATAATTCAAATCCAAAATCTTTCTGATTTATGATTTGTTGACCTGGAATACAGGGAACGACGTGATCTTTATTCTGTTTACTTAATAAATGATTTTAATTTTCGATTTGAATAATGAATTACAGAATTTATTTCATATCAAGGAATTATTTGGTCTACAAATCAGAAATTAAATAATCTTGATTCCAAGATACTCATCAATCGATATCTTTCAAATATAAAGGTGATCTGGTATCTAATGACAATGAGATATATTTTTTATTATTGAGTTAGACTTTTCACGTCAAAATAGCTGATTTATTTCGATAATTCTCCATATTTCATAATACAGTACTCGAATACTAATTCAAATCCAAAATCTTTCTGATTTATGATTTGTTGACTTGGAATACAGGGTACGACGTGATCATTATTCTGTTCACTTAATAAATGATTTTAATTTTCGATTTGAATAATGAATTACAGAATTTATTTCATATCAAGAAATTATTTGATCTAAAAATCAGAATTTAAATAATTTTGATTCAAAGATACTCTTCAATCGATATCTTTCAAATATCAAGGTGATCTGGTATCTAATGACAATGAGATATATTATTAATTATTGAGTTAGACTTTTCACGTCAAATTTGCTGATTAATTTCGATAATTCTCCATATTTCATAGTACTCAAATACTAATTCAAATCCAAAATCTTTCTGATTTATGATTTGTTGTCCTGGAATACAGGGTATGACGTGATCATTATTCTGTTCACTTAATACATGATTTTAATTTTCGATTTGAATAATGAATTACAGAACTTATTTCAAATCATGGCATTTTTTGATCTAAAAAACTGAAATTAAATGATTTTTTATTCCAAGATACTCATCAATCGATAATACATCATTATCTTTCAAACAAACGGTGATCTAGTATGTAAAGACAATAATTTATAATATAAATTATTGAAATGACTTATCATTTAAAATTTGCTGATTTGTTTTTAAAATTCTTCATATTTCATGACAGTGTACTCAAATAATAATTCAAATCCAAAATCTTTCTGATTTATGATTTGTTGACCTGGAATACAGGGTACGACGTGATTATTATTCTGATTACTTTATAAATGATTTTAATTTTCGCTTTGAATAATGAATTACTGAATCTATTTCAAAACAAGGCATTATTTGGTCTAAAAATCAGAAATTAAATAATCTTGATTCCAAGATACTCATCAATCGATAATACATCATTATTATAAAATATAATAGTGATCTGGTATGTGAAGAAAATAATTTATAATATAAATTATTGAAATGACTTATCATTAAAAATTTGCTGATTTGTTTTTAAAATTCTTCATATTTCATAATAGTGTACTCAAATAATAATTCAAATCCAAAATCTTACTGATTTATGATTTGTTGACCTGGAATACAGGGTACCACGTGATCATTATTCTGTTCACTTAATAAATGATTTTAATTTTCGATTTGAATAATGAATTACAGAATTTATTTCATATCAAGGAATTAATTGGTCTAAAAATCAGAAACTAAATAATCTTGATTCTAAGATACTCATCAATTGATATCTTTCAAATATAAAGGTGATCTGGTACCTAAAGCCAATAATAAATATTCTTAATTATTGAGTTTGACTTTTCACGTCAAATTTGCTGATTTATTTCGATAATTCTCAATATTTCATAATACAGTACTCGAATACTTATTCAAATCCTAAATCTTTCTTATTTATTAATTGTTGACCTGCAATATGTGATCATCATTCTGTTCACTTAATAAATGATTTTAATGTTCGATTTGAATAATGAATTACTAAATTTATTTCAAAACAAGGAACTTTTTGTTCCAAAAATCAAAAATTAAATAATTTTTGATTCCAAGATACTCATCAATCGATAATACATCATTATAATTAAACATAATGGTGATCTGGTATGTGAAGACAATAATTTATAATATAAATTATTGAAATGACTTTTCATTTAAAATTTGCTGATTTGTTTTTAAAATTCTTCATATTTCATAATAGTGTACTCAAATTATAATTCAAATCCAAAATCTTTCTGATTTATGATTTGTTGACCTGGAATACAGGGTACGACGTGATCATTATTCTGTTCACTTAATAAATGACTTTAATTTTCGATTTGAATAATGAATTACAGAATTTATTTCATATCAAGGCATTTTTTGTTCTAAAAAACAAAATTAAATGATTTTTGATTCCAAGATACACATCAATCGATAATACATCATTATTTTTCAAACAAAACGGTGATCTGGTATGTAAAGACAATAATTTATAATATAAATTATTGAAATGACTTATTATATAAAATTTGCTGATTTGTTTTTAAAATTCTTCATTTTTCATAATAGTGTACTCACTTACTAATTCAAATCCAAAATCTTTCTGATTTATGATTTGTTGACCTGGAATACAGGGTACGACGTGATTATTATTCTGTTTACTTTATAAATGATTTTAATTTTCGCTTTTAATAATGAATTACTGAATTTATTTCAAAACAAGGCATTATTTGGTCTAAAAATCAGAATTTAAATAATCTTGATTCCAAGATACTCATCAAAATATAATGGTGATCTGGTATGTGAAGACAATAATTTATGATATAATTTTCTGAGTTTGACTTTTCATTTAAAGTTTGCTGAGTTACTTTGATAATTCTACATATTTTATAATACTCAAATACTAATTCAAATCCAAAATCTTTCTGATTTATGATTTGTTGTCCTGGAATACAGGGTATGACGTGATCATTATTCTGTTAACTTAATAAATGATTTTAATTTTCGATTTGAATAATGAATTACAGATTTTATTTCAAATCATGGCATTTTTTTATCTAAAAAACAGAAATTAAATGATTTTTGATTCCAAGATACTCATCAATCGATATCTTTCAAATATAAAGGTGATCTGGTATCTAATGATAATGAGATTTAATTATTGAGTTAGACTTTTCACGTCAAATTTGCTGATTTATTTCGATAATTCACCATATTTCATAATACAGTACTCGAATACTAATTCAAATCCAAAATCTTTCTTATTTATTAATTGTTGACCTGCAATACAGGGTATGACGTGATCATCATTCTGTTCACTTAATAAATGATTTTAATGTTCGATTTGAATAATGAATTACTGAATTTATTTTTAAACAAGGAACTTTTTGTTCCAAAAATCAAAAATTAAATAATTTTTTATTCCAAAATACTCATCAATCGATAATACATCATTATCTTTTAAATACAACGGTGATATGGTATGTAAAGACAATAATTTATAATATAAGTTATTGAAATGACTTATCATTTAAAATTTGCTGATTTGTTTTTAAAATTCTTGATATTTCATAATAGTGTACTCAAATAATAATTCAAATCCAAAATCATACTGATTTATGATTTGTTGACCTGGAATACAGGGTACGACGTGATCATTATTCTGTTCACTTAATAAATGATTTTAATTTTCGATTTGAATAATGAATTACAGAATTTATTTCATATCAAGGCATTTTTTGTTCTAAAAAGCAGAATTTAAATAATTTTGATTCCATGATACTCATCAATCGATATCTTTCAAATATAAAGGTGATCTGGTATCTAAAGACAATAATAAATATTCTTAATTATTGAGTTTGACTTTTCACGTCAAATTTGCTGATTTATTTCGATAATTCTCAATATTTCATAATACAGTACTCGAATACTAATTCAAATCCAAAATCTTTCTTATTTATTAATTGTTGACCTGCAATACAGGGTATGACGTGATCATCATTCTGTTCACTTAATAAATGATATTAATGTTCGATTTGAATAATGAATTACTGAATTTATTTCAAAACAAGGAACTTTTTGTTCCAAAAATCAAAAATTAAATAATTTTTTATTCCAAAATACTCATCAATCGATAATACATCATTATCTTTTAAATACAACGGTGATATGGTATGTAAAGACAATAATTTATAATATAAATTATTGAAATGACTTATCATTTAAAATTTGCTGATTTGTTTTTAAAATTCTTGATATTTCATAATAGTGTACTCAAATAATAATTCAAATCCAAAATTATACTGATTTATGATTTGTTGACCTGGAATACAGGGTACGACGTGATCATTATTCTGTTCACTTAATAAATGATTTTAATTTTCGATTTGAATAATGAATTACAGAATTTATTTCATATCAAGGAATTATTTGGTCTAAAAATCAGAATTTAAATAATTTTGATTCAAAGATACTCTTCAATCGATATCTTTCAAATATATAGGTGATCTGGTATCTAATGACAATGAGATATATTTTTAATTATTGAGTTACACTTTTCACGTCAAATTTGCTGATTTATTTCGATAATTCTCCATATTTCATAATACAGTACTCACATACTAATTCAAATCCAAAATCTTTCTGATTTATGATTTGTTGACCTGGAATACAGGGTACGACGTGATCATTATTCTGTTCACTTAATAAATGATTTTAATTTTTCGCTTTAATTAATGAATTACTGAATTTATTTCAAATCAAGGCATTTTTTGTTCTAAAAAACAGAAATCATTATTTATTAAATAATTTTTGATTCCAAGATACTCATCAATCGATAATACATCATTATCAAAAAATATAATGGTGATCTGGTATGTGAAGACAATAATTTATAATATAAATTATTGAATTTGACTTTTCATTTAAAATTTGCTGATTTGTTTCGATAATTCTCCATATTTCATAATACAGTACTCACATACTAATTCAAATCCAAAATCTTTCTGATTTATGATTTGTTGACCTGGAATACAGGGTACAACGTGATCATTATTCTGTTTACTTTATAAATTATTTTAATTTTCGCTTTGAATAATGAATTACTGAATTTATTTCAAATCATGGCATTTTTTTATCTAAAAAACAGAAATTAAATAATTTTTGATTCCAAGATACACATCAATCGATAATACATCATTATTTTTCAAACAAAACGGTGTTCTGGTATGTAAAGACAATAATTTATAATATAAATTATTGAAATGACTTATCCTATAAAATTTGCTGATTTGTTTTTAAAATTCTTCATATTTCATAATAGTGTACTCAAATAATCATTCAAATCCAAAATCATACTGATTTATGATTTGTTGACCTGGAATACAGGGTATGACGTGATCATTATTCTGATTACTTTATGAATGATTTTAATTTTCGATTTGAATAATGAATTACTGAATTTATTTCAAAACAAGGCATTATTTGGTCAAAAAATCAGAAATTAAATAATCTTGATTCCAAGATACTCATCAATCTATAATACATCATTATTATAAAATATAATGGTGATCTGGTATGTGAAGACAATAATTTATAATATAATTTTCTGAGTTTGACTTTTCATTTAAAATTTGCTGAGATACTTTAATAATTCTACATATTTTATAATACTCAAATACTAATTCAAATCCAAAGTCTTTCTGATTTCTGATTTGTTGACCTGAAATACAGGGTACGACGTGACCATTATTCTGTTTACTTTATCAATGATTTTAATTTTCGATTTGAATAATGAATTACAGAATTTATTTCAAATCATGGCATTTTTTTATCTAAAAAACAGAAATTAAATGATTTTTGATTCCAAGATACTCATCAATCGATAATACATCATTATCTTTTAAATACAACGGTGATCTGGTATGTAAAGACAATAATTTATGATATAAATTATTGAAATGACTTATCATTTAAAATTTGCTGATTTGTTTTTAAAATTCTTCATATTTCATAATAGTGTACTCAAATAATCATTCAAATCCAAAATCATACTGATTTATGATTTGTTGACCTGGAATACAGGGTATGACGTGATCATTATTCTGATTACTTTATGAATGATTTTAATTTTCGATTTGAATAATGAATTACTGAATTTATTTCAAAACAAGGCATTATTTGGTCAAAAAATCAGAAATTAAATAATCTTGATTCCAAGATACTCATCAATCTATAATACATCATTATTATAAAATATAATGGTGATCTGGTATGTGAAGACAATAATTTATAATATAATTTTCTGAGTTTGACTTTTCATTTAAAATTTGCTGAGATACTTTAATAATTCTACATATTTTATAATACTCAAATACTAATTCAAATCCAAAGTCTTTCTGATTTCTGATTTGTTGACCTGAAATACAGGGTACGACGTGACCATTATTCTGTTTACTTTATCAATGATTTTAATTTTCGATTTGAATAATGAATTACAGAATTTATTTCAAATCATGGCATTTTTTTATCTAAAAAACAGAAATTAAATGATTTTTGATTCCAAGATACTCATCAATCGATAATACATCATTATCTTTTAAATACAACGGTGATTTGGTATGTAAAGATAATAATTTATGATATAAATTATTGAAATGACTTATCATTTAAAATTTGCTGATTTGTTTTTAAAATTCTTCATATTTCATAATAGTGTACTCAAATAATCATTCAAATCCAAAATCATACTGATTTATGATTTGTTGACCTGGAATACAGGGTATGACGTGATCATTATTCTGATTACTTTATGAATGATTTTAATTTTCGATTTGTATAATGAATTACAGAATTTATTTCATATCAAGGAATTATTTGGTCTAAAAATCAGAATTTAAATAATTTTGATTCAAAGATACTCTTCAATCGATATCTTTCAAATATAAAGGTGATCTGGTATCTAATGACAATGAGATATATTTTTAATTATTGGATTACACTTTTCACGTCAAGTTTGCTAATTTATTTCGATAATTCTCCATATTTCATAATACAGTACTCACATACTAATTCAAATCAAAAATCTTTCTGATTTATGATTTGTTGACCTGGAATACAGGGTACAACGTGATCATTATTCTGTTTACTTTATAAATTATTTTAATTTTCGCTTTGAATAATGAATTACTGAGTTTATTTCAAAACAAGGCATTATTTAGTCTAAAAATCAGAAATTAAATAATCTTGATTCCAAGATACTCATCAATCTATAATACATCATTATTATCAAATATAATGGTGATCTGGTATGTGAAGACAATAATTTATAATATAATTTTCTGAGTTTGACTTTTCATTTAAAATTTGCTGAGTTACTTTGATAATTCTACATATTTTATAATACTCAAATACTAATTCAAATCCAAAATCTTTCTGATTTCTGATTTGTTGACCTGAAATACAGGGTACGACGTGTCCATTATTCTGTTTACTTTATAAATGATTTTATTTTTCGATTCGAAAAATGAATTACAGAATTTATTTCAAATCATGGCATTTGTTTATCTAAAAAACAGAAATTAAATGATTTTTGATTCCAAAATACACATCAATCGACAATACATCATTATTTTTCAAACAAAACGGTGATCTGGTATGTAAAGACAATAATTTATAATATAAATTATTGAAATGACTTTTCATCTAAAATTTGCTGATTTGTTTTTAAAATTCTTCATATTTCATAATAGTGTACTCAAATAATAATTCAAATCCAAAATCTTTCTGATTTATAATTTGTTGACCTGGAATACAGGGTACGACGTGATCATTATTCTGTTCCCTTAATAAATGATTTTAATTTTCGATTTGAATAATGAATTACAGAATTTATTTCAAAACAAGGCATTATTTAGTCTAAAAATCAGAAATTAAATAATCTTGATTCCAAGATACTCATCAATCTATAATACATCATTATTATAAAATATAATGGTGATCTGGTATGTGAAGACAATAATTTATAATATAATTTTCTGAGTTTGACTTTTCATTTAAAATTTGCTGGGTTACTTTGATAATTCTACATATTTTATAATACTCAAATACTAATTCAAATCCAAAATCTTTCTGATTTCTGATTTGTTGACCTGAAATACAGGGTACCACGTGATCATTATTCTGTTCAGTTAATAAATGATTTTCATTTTCGATTTGAATAATGAATTACAGAATTTATTTCATATCAAGGAATTATTTGGTCTAAAAATCAGAATTTAAATAATTTTGATTCCAAGATACTCATCAATCGATATCTTTCAAATATAAAGGTGATCTGGTATCTAAAGACAATAATAAATATTCTTAATTATTGAGTTTGACTTTTCATTTAAAATTTGCTGATTTGTTTCGATAATTCTCCATATTTCATAATACAGTACTCACATACTAATTCAAATCCAAAATCTTTCTGATTTATGATTTGTTGACCTGGAATACAGGGTACAACGTGATCATTATTCTGTTTACTTTATAAATTATTTTAATTTTCGCTTTGAATAATGAATTACTGAATTTATTTCAAAACAAGGCATTATTTGGTCAAAAAATCAGAAATTAAATAATCTTGATTCCAAGATACTCATCAATCTATAATACATCATTATTATAAAATATAATGGTGATCTGGTATGTGAAGACAATAATTTATAATATAATTTTCTGAGTTTGACTTTTCATTTAAAATTTGCTGAGATACTTTGATAATTCTACATATTTTATAATACTCAAATACTAATTCAAATCCAAAGTCTTTCTGATTTCTGATTTGTTGACCTGAAATACAGGGTACGACGTGACCATTATTCTGTTTACTCTATCAATGATTTTAATTTTCGATTTGAATAATGAATTACAGAATTTATTTCAAATCATGGCATTTTTTTATCTAAAAAACAGAAATTAAATGATTTTTGATTCCAAGATACTCATCAATCGATAATACATCATTATCTTTTAAATACAACGGTGATCTGGTATGTAAAGACAATAATTTATGATATAAATTATTGAAATGACTTATCATTTAAAATTTGCTGATTTGTTTTTAAAATTCTTCATATTTCATAATAGTGTACTCAAATAATCATTCAAATCCAAAATCATACTGATTTATGATTTGTTGACCTGGAATACAGGGTATGACGTGATCATTATTCTGATTACTTTATGAATGATTTTAATTTTCGATTTGTATAATGAATTACAGAATTTATTTCATATCAAGGAATTATTTGGTCTAAAAATCAGAATTTAAATAATTTTGATTCAAAGATACTCTTCAATCGATATCTTTCAAATATAAAGGTGATCTGGTATCTAATGACAATGAGATATATTTTTAATTATTGAGTTACACTTTTCACGTCAAATTTGCTAATTTATTTCGATAATTCTCCATATTTCATAATACAGTACTCACATACTAATTCAAATCAAAAATCTTTCTGATTTATGATTTGTTGACCTGGAATACAGGGTACAACGTGATCATTATTCTGTTTACTTTATAAATTATTTTAATTTTCGCTTTGAATAATGAATTACTGAATTTATTTCAAAACAAGGCATTATTTGGTCTAAAAATCAGAAATTAAATAATCTTGATTCCAAGATACTCATCAATCTATAATACATCATTATTATAAAATATAATGGTGATCTGGTATGTGAAGACAATAGTTATAATATAATTTTCTGAGTTTGACTTTTTATTTAAAGTTTGCTGAGTTACTTTGATAATTCTACATATTTTATAATACTCAAATACTAATTCAAATCCAAAATCTTTTTGATTTATGATTTGTTGACCTGGAATACAGGGTACGACGTGATCATTATTCTGTTCACTTAATAAATGATTTTTATTTTTGATTTGAATAATGAATTACAGAATTTATTTCAAATCATGGCATTTTTTTATCTAAAAAACAGAAATTAAATGATCTTTGATTCCAAGATACTCTTCAATCGATATCTTTCGAATATCAAGGTGATCTGGTATCTAATGACAATGAGATATATTTTTAATTATTGAGTTAGACTTTTCACGTCAAATTTGCTGATTAATTTCGATAATTTTCCATATTTCATCATACAGTACTCAAATACTAATTCAAATCCAAAATCTTTCTGATTTATGATTTGTTGACCTGGAATACAGGGTACGACGTGATCATTATTCTGATTACTTTATGAATGATTTTAATTTTTGCTTTGAATAATGAATTACTGAATCTATTTCAAATCATGGCACTTTTTTATCTCAAAAACCGAAATTAAATGATTTTTGATTCAAAGATACACATCAATCGATAATAAATCATTATCTTTCAAACAAAACGGTGATCTAGTATGTAGAGACAATAATTTATAATATAAATTATTGAAATGACTTATCATTTAAAATTTGCTGATTTGTTTTTAAAATTCTTCATATTTCATAACAGTGTACTCAAATAATAATTCAAATCCAAAATCTTTCTGATTTATGATTTGTTGACCTGGAATACAGGGTACGACGTGATCATTATTCTGTTCACTTAATAAATGATTTTAATTTTCGCTTTGAATAATGAATTACTGAATTTATTTCAAATCAAGGCATTTTTTGTTCTAAAAAGAAGAAATCATTATTAATTAAATAATTTTTGATTCAAAGATTCTCATCAATCGATAATACATCATTATTATAAAATATAATGGTGATCTAGTATGTAGAGACAATAATTTATAATATAAATTATTGAAATGACTTATCATTTAAAATTTGCTGATTTGTTTTTAAAATTCTTCATATTTCATAACAGTGTACTCAAATAATAATTCAAATCGCAAATCTTTCTGATTTATGATTTGTTGACCTGGAATACAGGGTACGACGTGATCATTATTCTGATTACTTTATAAATGATTTTAATTTTCGCTTTGAATAATGAATTACTGAATCTATTTCAAATCATGGCATTTTTTTATCTAAAAAAAAGAAATTAAATGATTTTTGATTCCAAGATACTCATCAATTGATAATACATCATTATTATAAAATATAATAGTGATCTGGTATGTGAAGAAAATAATTTATAATATAATTTATTGAAATGACTTATCATTTAAAATTTGCTGATTTGTTTTTAAAATTCTTCATATTTCATAATAGTGTACTCAAATACTAATTCAAATCCAAAATCTTACTGATTTATGATTTGTTGACCTGGAATACAGGGTACGACGTGATCATTATTCTGTTCACTTAATAAATGATTTTAATTTTCGATTTGAATAATGAATTACAGAATTTAATTCAAATCATGGCATTTTTTTATCTAAAAAAAAGAAATTAAATGATTTTTGATTCCAAGATACTCATCAATTGATAATACATCATTATCTTTTAAATACAACGGTGATCTGGTATGTAAAGACAATAATTTATAATATAAAATATTGAAATGACTTTTCATTTAAAATTTTCTGATTTGTTTTTAAAATTCTTCATATTTCATAATAGTGTACTCAAATACTAATTCAAATCCAAAATCTTACTGATTTATGATTTGTTGACCTGGAATACAGGGTACGACGTGATCATTATTCTGTTCACTTAATAAATGATTTTAATTTTCGATTTGAATAATGAATTACAGAATTTAATTCAAATCATGGCATTTTTTTATCTAAAAAAAAGAAATTAAATGATTTTTGATTCCAAGATACTCATCAATTGATAATACATCATTATCTTTTAAATACAACGGTGATCTGGTATGTAAAGACAATAATTTATAATATAAAATATTAAAATGACTTTTCATTTAAAATTTTCTGATTTGTTTTTAAAATTCTTCATATTTCATAATAGTGTACTCAAATAATAATTCAAATCCAAAATCTTTCTGATTTATGATTTGTTGACCTGGAATACAGGGAACGACGTGATCATTATTCTGTTTACTTAATAAATGATTTTAATTTTCGATTTGTATAATGAATTACAGAATTTATTTCATATCAAGGAATTATTTGGTCTACAAATCAGAAAAAAAATAATTTTGATTCCAAGATACTCATCAATCGATATCTTTCAAATATAAAGGTGATCTGGTATCTAATGACAATGAGATATATTTTTAATTATTGAGTCAGACTTTTCACGTCAAATTTGCTGATTTATTTCGATAATTCTCCATATTTCATAATACAGTACTCAAATACTAATTCAAATCCAAAATCTTTCTGATTTATGATTTGTTGCCCTGGAATACAGGGTACGACGAGATCATTATTCTGTTCACTTAATAAATGATTTTAATTTTCGCTTTGAATAATGAATTACTGAATTTATATCAAATCAAGGCATTTTTTGTTCTAAAAAGAAGAAATCATTATTAATTAAATAATTTTTGATTCAAAGATACACATCAATCGATAATAAATCATTATCTTTCAAACAAAACGGTGATCTAGTATGTAAAGACAATAATTTATAATATAAATTATTGAAATGACTTATCATTAAAAATTTGCTGATTTGTTTTTAAAATTCTTCATATTTCATAACAGTGTACTCAAATAATAATTCAAATCCAAAATCATACTGATTTATGATTTGTTGACCTAGAATACAGGGTACGACGTGATCATTATTCTGTTTACTTTATAAATGATTTTAATTTTCGCTTTGAATAATGAATTACTGAATTTATTTCAAAACAAGGCATTATTTGGTCTAAAAATCAGAAATTAAATAATCTTGATTCCAAGATACTCATCAATCGATAATACATCATTATTATAAAATATAATAGTGATCTGGTATGTGAAGAAAATAATTTATAATATAAATTATTGAAATGACTTATCATTTAAAATTTGCTGATTTGTTTTTAAAATTCTTCATATTTCATAATAGTGTACTCAAATAATAATTCAAATCCAAAATCTTACTGATTTATGATTTGTTGACCTGGAATACAGGGTACGAGGTGATCATTATTCTGTTCACTTAATAAATGATTTTAATTTTCGATTTGTATAATGAATTACAGAATTTATTTCATATCAAGGAATTATTTGGTCTAAAAATCAGAATTTAAATAATTTTGATTCCAAGATACTCATCAATCGATATCTTTCAAATATGAAGGTGATCTGGTACCTAATGACAATGAGATATATTTTTAATTATTGAGTCAGACTTTTCACGTCAAATTTGCTGATTTATTTCGATAATTCTCCATATTTCATAATACAGTACTCAAATACTAATTCAAATCCAAAATCTTTCTGATTTATGATTTGTTGCCCTGGAATACAGGGTACGACGTGATCATTATTCTGTTCACTTAATAAATGATTTTAATTTTCGCTTTGAATAATGAATTACTGAATTTATTTCAAATCAAGGCATTTTTTGTTCTAAAAAGAAGAAATCATTATTAATTAAATAATTTGTGATTCAAAGATTCTCATCAATCGATAATACATCATTATTATAAAATATAATGGTGATCTAGTATGTAGAGACAATAATTTATAGTATAAATTATTGAAATGACTTATCATTTAAAATTTGCTGATTTGTTTTTAAAATTCTTCATATTTCATAATAGTGTACTCAAATAATAATTCAAATCCAAAATCTTACTGATTTATGATTTGTTGACCTGGAATACATGGTACGACGATCATTATTCTGTTCACTTTATAAATGATTTTAATTTTCGATTTGAATAATGAATTACAGAATTTATTTCATATCAAGGAATTAATTGGTCTAAAAATCAGAAACTAAATAATCTTGATTCCAAGATACTCATCAATCGATAATACATCATTATCTTTTAAATACAACGGTGATCTGGTATGTAAAGACAATAATTTATAATATAAATTATTGAAATGACTTTTCATTTAAAATTTTCTGATTTGTTTTTAAAATTCTTCATATTTCATAATAGTGTCTCAAATAATAATTCAAATCCAAAATCTTTCTGATTTATGATTTGTTGACCTGGAATACAGGGAACGACGTGATCTTTATTCTGTTTACTTAATAAATGATTTTAATTTTCGATTTGAATAATGAATTACAGAATTTAATTCAAATCATGGCATTTTTTTATCTAAAAAAAAGAAATTAAATGATTTTTGATTCCAAGATACTCATCAATCGATAATACATCATTATCTTTTAAATACAACGGTGATCTGGTATGTAAAGACAATAATTTAAAATATAAATTATTGAATATGACTTTTCATTTAAAATTTGCGGATTTGTTTCGATAATTCTCCATATTTCATAATAGTGTACTCAAATAATAATTCAAATCCAAAATCATACTGATTTATGATTTGTTGACCTGGAATACAGGGTACGACGTGATCATTATTCTGTTTACTTTATAAATGATTTTAATTTTCGCTTTGAATAATGAATTACTGAATTTATTTCAAAACAAGGCATTATTTGGTCTAAAAATCAGAAATTAAATAATCTTGATTCCAAGATACTCATCAATCGATAATACATCATTATTATAAAATATAATGGTGATCTGGTATGTGAAGACAATAATTTATAATATAAATTATTGAAATGACTTTTCATTTAAAATTTGCTGATTTGTTTTTAAAATTCTTCATATTTCATAATAGTGTACTCAAATAATAATTCAAATCCAAAATCTTACTGATTTATGATTTGTTGACCTGGAATACAGGGTACGAGGTGATCATTATTCTGTTCACTTAATAAATGATTTTAATTTTCGATTTGTATAATGAATTACAGAATTTATTTCAAATCATGGCATTTTTTTATCTAAAAAACAGAAATTAAATGATCTTTGATTCCAAGATACTCTTCAATCGATATCTTTCGAATATCAAGGTGATCTGGTATCTAATGACAATGAGATATATTTTTAATTATTGAGTTAGACTTTTCACGTCAAATTTGCTGATTAATTTCGATAATTCTCCATATTTCATCATACAGTACTCAAATACTAATTCAAATCCAAAATCTTTCTGATTTATGATTTGTTGACCTGGAATACAGGGTACGACGTGATCATTATTCTGATTACTTTATAAATGTTTAATTTTCGATTTGAATAATGAATTACAGAATTTATTTCATATCAAGGAATTAATTGGTCTAAAAATCAGAAACTAAATAATCTTGATTCCAAGATACTCATCAATCGATAATACATCATTATTATAAAATATAATGGTGATCTGGTATGTGAAGACAATAATTTATAATATAAATTATTGAAATGACTTTTCATTTAAAATTTGCTGATTTGTTTTTAAAATTCTTCATATTTCATAATAGTGTACTCAAATAATAATTCAAATCCAAAATCTTTCTGATTTATGATTTGTTGACCTGGAATACAGGGTACCACGTGATCATTATTCTGTTCACTTAATAAATGATTTTAACTTTCGATTTGAATAATGAATTACAGAATTTATTTCAAATCAAGGCATTTTTTGTTCTAAAAAGAAGAAATCATTATTAATTAAATAATTTTTGATTCCAAGATTCTCATCAATCGGTAATATATCATTATTAAAAAATATAATGGTGATCTGGTATGTGAAGACAATAATTTAAAATATAAATTATTGAATTTGACTTTTCATTTAAAATTTGCTGATTTGTTTCGATAATTCTCCATATTTCATAATAGTTTACTCAAATAATAATTCAAATCCAAAATCATACTGATTTATGATTTGTTGACCTGGAATACAGGGTATGACGTGATCATTATTCTGTTTACTTTATAAATGATCTTAATTTTCGCTTTGAATAATGAATTACTGAATTTATTTCAAAACAAGGCATTATTTGGTCTAAAAATCAGAAATTAAATAATCTTGATTCCAAGATACTCATCAATCGATAATACATCATTATTATAAAATATGATGGTGATCTTGTATGTGAAGACAATAATTTATGATATAATTTTCTGAGTTTGACTTTTCATTAAAAATTTGCTGAGTTACTTTGATAATTCTAAATATTTTATAATACTCAAATAATAATTCAAATCCAAAATCTTACTGATTTATGATTTGTTGACCTGGAATACAGGGTACGACGTGATCATTATTCTGATTACTTTATAAATGATTTTAATTTTCGCTTTGAATAATGAATTACTGAATCTATTTCAAATCATGGCATTTTTTTATCTCAAAAACCGAAATTAAATGATTTTTGATTCAAAGATACACATCAATCGATAATAAATCATTATCTTTCAAACAAAACGGTGATCTAGTATGTAAAGACAATAATTTATAATATAAATTATTGAAATGACTTATCATTAAAAATTTGCTGATTTGTTTTTAAAATTCTTCATATTTCATAACAGTGTACTCAAATAATAATTCAAATCCAAAATCATACTGATTTATGATTTGTTGACCTAGAATACAGGGTACGACGTGATCATTATTCTGTTTACTTTATAAATGATTTTAATTTTCGCTTTGAATAATGAATTACTGAATTTATTTCAAAACAAGGCATTATTTGGTCTAAAAATCAGAAATTAAATAATCTTGATTCCAAGATACTCATCAATCGATAATACATCATTATTATAAAATATAATAGTGATCTGGTATGTGAAGAAAATAATTTATAATATAAATTATTGAAATGACTTATCATTTAAAATTTGCTGATTTGTTTTTAAAATTCTTCATATTTCATAATAGTGTACTCAAATAATAATTCAAATCCAAAATCTTACTGATTTATGATTTGTTGACCTGGAATACAGGGTACGAGGTGATCATTATTCTGTTCACTTAATAAATGATTTTAATTTTCGATTTGTATAATGAATTACAGAATTTATTTCATATCAAGGAATTATTTGGTCTAAAAATCAGAATTTAAATAATTTTGATTCCAAGATACTCATCAATCGATATCTTTCAAATATAAAGGTGATCTGGTACCTAATGACAATGAGATATATTTTTAATTATTGAGTCAGACTTTTCACGTCAAATTTGCTGATTTATTTCGATAATTCTCCATATTTCATAATACAGTACTCAAATACTAATTCAAATCCAAAATCTTTCTGATTTATGATTTGTTGCCCTGGAATACAGGGTACGACGTGATCATTATTCTGTTCACTTAATAAATGATTTTAATTTTCGCTTTGAATAATGAATTACTGAATTTATTTCAAATCAAGGCATTTTTTGTTCTAAAAAGAAGAAATCATTATTAATTAAATAATTTGTGATTCAAAGATTCTCATCAATCGATAATACATCATTATTATAAAATATAATGGTGATCTAGTATGTAGAGACAATAATTTATAGTATAAATTATTGAAATGACTTATCATTTAAAATTTGCTGATTTGTTTTTAAAATTCTTCATATTTCATAATAGTGTACTCAAATAATAATTCAAATCCAAAATCTTACTGATTTATGATTTGTTGACCTGGAATACATGGTACGACGATCATTATTCTGTTCACTTTATAAATGATTTTAATTTTAGATTTGAATAATGAATTACAGAATTTATTTCATATCAAGGAATTAATTGGTCTAAAAATCAGAAACTAAATAATCTTGATTCCAAGATACTCATCAATCGATAATACATCATTATCTTTTAAATACAACGGTGATCTGGTATGTAAAGACAATAATTTATAATATAAATTATTGAAATGACTTTTCATTTAAAATTTTCTGATTTGTTTTTAAAATTCTTCATATTTCATAATAGTGTCTCAAATAATAATTCAAATCCAAAATCTTTCTGATTTATGATTTGTTGACCTGGAATACAGGGAACGACGTGATCTTTATTCTGTTTACTTAATAAATGATTTTAATTTTCGATTTGAATAATGAATTACAGAATTTAATTCAAATCATGGCATTTTTTTATCTAAAAAAAAGAAATTAAATGATTTTTGATTCCAAGATACTCATCAATCGATAATACATCATTATCTTTTAAATACAACGGTGATCTGGTATGTAAAGACAATAATTTAAAATATAAATTATTGAATATGACTTTTCATTTAAAATTTGCGGATTTGTTTCGATAATTCTCCATATTTCATAATAGTGTACTCAAATAATAATTCAAATCCAAAATCATACTGATTTATGATTTGTTGACCTGGAATACAGGGTACGACGTGATCATTATTCTGTTTACTTTATAAATGATTTTAATTTTCGCTTTGAATAATGAATTACTGAATTTATTTCAAAACAAGGCATTATTTGGTCTAAAAATCAGAAATTAAATAATCTTGATTCCAAGATACTCATCAATCGATAATACATCATTATTATAAAATATAATGGTGATCTGGTATGTGAAGACAATAATTTATAATATAAATTATTGAAATGACTCTTCATTTAAAATTTGCTGATTTGTTTTTAAAATTCTTCATATTTCATAATAGTGTACTCAAATAATAATTCAAATCCAAAATCTTTCTGATTTATAATTTGTTGACCTGGAATACAGGGTACCAAGTGATCATTATTCTGTTCACTTAATAAATGATTTTAATTTTCGATTTGAATAATGAATTACAGAATTTAATTCAAATCATGGCATTTTTTTATCTAAAAAAAGAAATTAAATGATTTTTGATTCCAAGATACTCATCAATCGATAATACATCATTATCTTTTAAATACAACGGTGATCTGGTATGTAAAGACAATACTTTATAATATAAATTATTGAAATGACTTTTCATTTAAAATTTTCTGATTTGTTTTTAAAATTCTTCATATTTCATAATAGTGTACTCAAATAATAATTCAAATCCAAAATCTTTCTGATTTATGATTTGTTGACCTGGAATACAGGGAACGACGTGATCATTATTCTGTTTACTTAATAAATGATTTTAATTTTCGATTTGAATAATGAATTACAGAATTTAATTCAAATCATGGCATTTTTTTATCTAAAAAAAGAAATTAAATGATTTTTGATTCCAAGATACTCATCAATCGATAATACATCATTATTATAAAATATAATGGTGATCTGGTATGTGAAGACAATAATTTATAATATAAATTATTGAAATGACTTTTCATTTAAAATTTTCTGATTTGTTTTTAAAATTCTTCATATTTCATAATAGTGTACTCAAATAATAATTCAAATCCAAAATCTTTCTGATTTATAATTTGTTGACCTGGAATACAGGGTACCACGTGATCATTATTCTGTTCACTTAATAAATGATTTTAATTTTCGATTTGAATAATGAATTACAGAATTTAATTCAAATCATGGCATTTTTTTATCTAAAAAAAGAAATTAAATGATTTTTGATTCCAAGATACTCATCAATCGATAATACATCATTATCTTTTAAATACAACGGTGATCTGGTATGTAAAGACAATAATTTATAATATAAATTATTGAATATGACTTTTCATTTAAAATTTGCGGATTTGTTTCGATAATTCTCCATATTTCATAATAGTGTACTCAAATAATAATTCAAATCCAAAATCATACTGATTTATGATTTGTTGACCTGGAATACAGGGTACGACGTGATCATTATTCTGTTTACTTTATAAATGATTTTAATTTTCGCTTTGAATAATGAATTACTGAATTTATTTCAAAACAAGGCATTATTTGGTCTAAAAATCAGAAATTAAATAATCTTGATTCCAAGATACTCATCAATCGATAATACATCATTATTATAAAATATAATGGTGATCTGGTATGTGAAGACAATAATTTATAATATAAATTATTGAAATGACTTTTCATTTAAAATTTGCTGATTTGTTTTTAAAATTCTTCATATTTCATAATAGTGTACTCAAATAATAATTCAAATCCAAAATCTTTCTGATTTATAATTTGTTGACCTGGAATACAGGGTACCACGTGATCATTATTCTGTTCACTTAATAAATGATTTTAATTTTCGATTTGAATAATGAATTACAGAATTTAATTCAAATCATGGCATTTTTTTATCTAAAAAAAGAAATTAAATGATTTTTGATTCCAAGATACTCATCAATCGATAATACATCATTATCTTTTAAATACAACGGTGATCTGGTATGTAAAGACAATACTTTATAATATAAATTATTGAAATGACTTTTCATTTAAAATTTTCTGATTTGTTTTTAAAATTCTTCATATTTCATAATAGTGTACTCAAATAATAATTCAAATCCAAAATCTTTCTGATTTATGATTTGTTGACCTGGAATACAGGGAACGACGTGATCATTATTCTGTTTACTTAATAAATGATTTTAATTTTCGATTTGAATAATGAATTACAGAATTTAATTCAAATCATGGCATTTTTTTATCTAAAAAAAGAAATTAAATGATTTTTGATTCCAAGATACTCATCAATCGATAATACATCATTATTATAAAATATAATGGTGATCTGGTATGTGAAGACAATAATTTATAATATAAATTATTGAAATGACTTTTCATTTAAAATTTTCTGATTTGTTTTTAAAATTCTTCATATTTCATAATAGTGTACTCAAATAATAATTCAAATCCAAAATCTTTCTGATTTATAATTTGTTGACCTGGAATACAGGGTACCACGTGATCATTATTCTGTTCACTTAATAAATGATTTTAATTTTCGATTTGAATAATGAATTACAGAATTTAATTCAAATCATGGCATTTTTTTATCTAAAAAAAGAAATTAAATGATTTTTGATTCCAAGATACTCATCAATCGATAATACATCATTATCTTTTAAATACAACGGTGATCTGGTATGTAAAGACAATAATTTATAATATAAATTATTGAATATGACTTTTCATTTAAAATTTGCGGATTTGTTTCGATAATTCTCCATATTTCATAATAGTGTACTCAAATAATAATTCAAATCCAAAATCATACTGATTTATGATTTGTTGACCTGGAATACAGGGTACGACGTGATCATTATTCTGTTTACTTTATAAATGATTTTAATTTTCGCTTTGAATAATGAATTACTGAATTTATTTCAAAACAAGGCATTATTTGGTCTAAAAATCAGAAATTAAATAATCTTGATTCCAAGATACTCATCAATCGATAATACATCATTATTATAAAATATAATGGTGATCTGGTATGTGAAGACAATAATTTATAATATAAATTATTGAAATGACTTTTCATTTAAAATTTGCTGATTTGTTTTTAAAATTCTTCATATTTCATAATAGTGTACTCAAATAATAATTCAAATCCAAAATCTTTCTGATTTATAATTTGTTGACCTGGAATACAGGGTACCACGTGATCATTATTCTGTTCACTTAATAAATGATTTTAATTTTCGATTTGAATAATGAATTACAGAATTTAATTCAAATCATGGCATTTTTTTATCTAAAAAAAGAAATTAAATGATTTTTGATTCCAAGATACTCATCAATCGATAATACATCATTATCTTTTAAATACAACGGTGATCTGGAATGTAAAGACAATAATTTATAATATAAATTATTGAAATGACTTTTCATTTAAAATTTTCTGATTTGTTTTTAAAATTCTTCATATTTCATAATAGTGTACTCAAATAATAATTCAAATCCAAAATCTTTCTGATTTATGATTTGTTGACCTGGAATACAGGGAACGACGTGATCATTATTCTGTTTACTTAATAAATGATTTTAATTTTCGATTTGAATAATGAATTACAGAATTTATTTCATATCAAGGAATTATTTGGTCTACAAATCAGAAAAAAAATAATTTTGATTCCAAGATACTCATCAATCGATATCTTTCAAATATAAAGGTGATCTGGTATCTAATGACAATGAGATATATTTTTAATTATTGAGTTAGACTTTTCACGTCAAAATAGCTGATTTATTTCGATAATTCTCCATATTTCATAATACAGTACTCGAATACTAATTCAAATCCAAAATCTTTCTGATTTATGATTTGTTGCCCTGGAATACAGGGTACGACGAGATCATTATTCTGTTCACTTAATAAATGATTTTAATTTTCGCTTTGAATAATGAATTACTGAATTTATATCAAATCAAGGCATTTTTTGTTCTAAAAAGAAGAAATCATTATTAATTAAATAATTTTTGATTCCAAGATTCTCATCAATCGATAATAAATCATTATCTTTCAAACAAAACGGTGATCTAGTATGTAGAGACAATAATTTATAATATAAATTATTGAAATGACTTATCATTTAAAATTTGCTGATTTGTTTTTAAAATTCTTCATATTTCATAACAGTGTACTCAAATAATAATTCAAATCCAAAATCTTTCTGATTTATGATTTGTTGACCTGTAATACAGGGTACGACATGATCATTATTCTGATTACTTTATAAATGATTTTAATTTTCGCTTTGAATAATGAATTACTGAATTTATTTCAAAACAAGGCATTATTTGGTCTAAAAATCAGAAATTAAATAATCTTGATTCCAAGATACTCATCAATCGATAATACATCATTATCTTTTAAATACAACGGTGATTTGGTATGTAAAGACAATAATTTATAAAATAAATTATTGAAATTACTTATCATTTAAAGTTTGCTGATTTGTTTTTAAAATTCTTCATATTTCATAATAGTGTACTCAAATAATAATTCAAATCCAAAATCTTACTGATTTATGATTTGTTGACCTGGAATACAGGGTACCACGTGATCATTATTCTGTTTACTTAATAAATGATTTTAATTTTCGATTTGAATAATGAATTACAGAATTTAATTCAAATCATGGCATTTTTTTATCTAAAAAAAAGAAATTAAATGATTTTTGATTCCAAGATACTCATCAATCGATAATACATCATTATCTTTTAAATACAACGGTGATCTGGTATGTAAAGACAATAATTTATAATATAAATTATTGAAATGACTTTTTATTTAAAATTTTCTGATTTGTTTTTAAAATTCTTCATATTTCATAATAGTGTACTCAAATAATAATTCAAATCCAAAATCTTTCTGATTTATGATTTGTTGACCTGGAATACAGGGAACGACGTGATCATTATTCTGTTTACTTAATAAATGATTTTAATTTTCGATTTGAATAATGAATTACAGAATTTATTTCATATCAAGGAATTATTTGGTCTACAAATCAGAAAAAAAATAATTTTGATTCCAAGATACTCATCAATCGATATCTTTCAAATATCAAGGTGATCTGGTATCTAATGACAATGAGATATATTATTAATTATTGAGTTAGACTTTTCACGTCAAATTTGCTGATTAATTTCGATAATTCTCCATATTTCATAGTACTCAAATACTAATTCAAATCCAAAATCTTTCTGATTTATGATTTGTTGACCTGGAATACAGGGTACGACGTGATCATTATTCTGTTCACTTAATAAATGATTTTAATTTTCGCTTTGAATAATGAATTACTGAATCTATTTCAAATCATGGCATTTTTTTATCTCAAAAACCGAAATTAAATGATTTTTGATTCAAAGATACACATCAATCGATAATAAATCATTATCTTTCAAACAAAACGGTGATCTAGTATGTAAAGACAATAATTTATAATATAAATTATTGAAATGACTTATCATTTAAAATTTGCTGATTTGTTTTTAAAATTCTTCATATTTCATGACAGTGTACTCAAATAATAATTCAAATCCAAAATCTTTCTGATTTATGATTTGTTGACCTGGAATACAGGGTACGACGTGATCATTATTCTTATTACTTTATAAATGATTTTAATTTTCGCTTTGAATAATGAATTACTGAATCTATTTCAAAACAAGGCATTATTTGGTCTAAAAATCAGAAATTAAATAATCTTGATTCCAAGATACTCATCAATCGACAATACATCATTATTATAAAATATAATAGTGATCTGGTATGTGAAGAAAATAATTTATAATATAAATTATTGATATGACTTATCATTAAAAATTTGCTGATTTGTTTTTAAAATTCTTCATATTTCATAATAGTGTACTCAAATAATAATTCAAATCCAAAATCTTACTGATTTATGATTTGTTGACCTGGAATACATGGTATGACGTGATCATTATTCTGTATAATTTATAAATGATTTTAATTTTCGTTTTGAATAATGAATTACAGAATTTATTTCATATCAAGGAATTAATTGGTCTAAAAATCAGAAATTAAATAATCTTGATTCCAAGATACTCATCAATTGATAATACATCATTATCTTTTAAATACAACGATGATCTGGTATGTAAAGACAATAATTTATAATATAAATTATTGAAATGACTTATCATTTAAAATTTGCTGATTTGTTTTTAAAATTCTTCATATTTCATAATAGTGTACTCAAATAATAATTCAAATCCAAAATCTTACTGATTTATGATTTGTTGACCTGGAATACAGGGTACGACGTGATCATTATTCTGTTCACTTAATATATGATTTTAATTTTCGATTTGAATAATGAATTACAGAATTTATTTCATATCAAGAAATTATTTGATCTAAAAATCAGAATTTAAATAATTTTGATTCAAAGATACTCTTCAATCGATATCTTTCAAATATCAAGGTGATCTGGTATCTAATGACAATGAGATATATTTTTAATTATTGAGTTATACTTTTCACGTCAAATTTGCTGATTAATTTCGATAATTCTCCATATTTCATAATAGTGTACTCAAATAATAATTCAAATCCAAAATCTTAATGATTTATGATTTGTTGACCTGGAATGCACGGTACGACGTGATCATTATTCTGTTTACTTTATAAATGATTTTAACTTTCGATTTGTATGATGAATTACAGAATTTATTTTAAATCATGGCATTTTTTTATCAAAAAAAAAGAAATTAAATGATTTTTGATTCCAAGATACTCATCAATCGATAATACATCATTATCTTTTAAATACAACGGTGATCTGGTATGTAAAGACAATAATTTATAATATAAATTATTGAAATGACTTATCATTTCAAATTTGCTGATTTGTTTTTAAAATTCTTCATATTTCATAATAGTTTACTCAAATAATAATTCAAATCCAAAATCTTTCTGATTTATGATTTCTTGACCTGGAATACAGGGTACCACGTGATCATTATTCTGTTCACTTAATATATGATTTTAATTTTCGATTTGAATAATGAATTACAGAATTTATTTCATATCAAGAAATTATTTGATCTACAAATCAGAATTTAAATAATTTTGATTCAAAGATACTCTTCAATCGATATCTTTCAAATATCAAGGTGATCTGGTATCTAATGACAATGAGATATATTTTTAATTATTGAGTTATACTTTTCACGTCAAATTTGCTGATTAATTTCGATAATTCTCCATATTTCATAATAGTGTACTCAAATAATAATTCAAATCCAAAATCTTAATGATTTATGATTTGTTGACCTGGAATGCACGGTACGACGTGATCATTATTCTGTTTACTTTATAAATGATTTTAACTTTCGATTTGTATGATGAATTACAGAATTTATTTTAAATCATGGCATTTTTTTATCAAAAAAAAAGAAATTAAATGATTTTTGATTCCAAGATACTCATCAATCGATAATACATCATTATCTTTTAAATACAACGGTGATCTGGTATGTAAAGACAATAATTTATAATATAAATTATTGAAATGACTTATCATTTCAAATTTGCTGATTTGTTTTTAAAATTCTTCATATTTCATAATAGTTTACTCAAATAATAATTCAAATCCAAAATCTTTCTGATTTATGATTTCTTGACCTGGAATACAGGGTACCACGTGATCATTATTCTGTTCACTTAATAAATGATTTTAATTTTCGCTTTGAATAATGAATTACTGAATCTATTTCAAAACAAGGCAGTATTTGGTCTAAAAATCAGAAATTAAATAATCTTGATTCCAAGATACTCATCAATCGATAATACATCATTATTATAAAATATAATGGTGATCTGGTATGTGAAGACAATAATTTATAATATAAATTATTGAAATGACTTATCATTTAAAATGTGCTGATTTGTTTGTAAAATTCTTCATATTTCATAATAGTGTACTCAAATAATAATTCAAATCCAAAATCTTACTGATTTATGATTTGTTGACCTGGAATACAGGGTACAACGTGATCATTATTCTGTTCACTTTATAAATGATTTTAATTTTCGATTTGAATAATGAATTACAGAATTTATTTCATATCAAGGAATTATTTGGTCTAAAAATCAGAAATTAAATAATCTTGATTCCAAGATACTCATCAATCGATAATACATCATTATTATAAAATATGATGGTGATCTGGTATGTGAAGACAATAATTTATGATATAATTTTCTGAGTTTGACTTTTCATTTGAATTTTGCTGAGTTACTTTGATAATTCTACATATTTAATAATACTCAAATACTAATTCAAATCCAAAATCTTTCTGATTTATGATTTGTTGTCCTGGAATACAGGGTACGACGTGATCATTATTCTGTTCACTTAATAAATGATTTTCATTTTCGATTTGAAAAATGAATTACATAATTTATTTCATATCATGGCATTTTTTTATCTAAAAAACAGAAATTAAATGATTTTTGATTCCAAGATACTCATCAATCGATAATACATCATAATCTTTTAAATACAACGGTGATCTGGTATGTGAAACTAATAACTTATAATATAAATTATTGAATTTGACTTTTCATTTAAAATTTGCTGATTTGATTTTAAAATTCTTCATATTTCATAATAGTGTACTCAAATAATAATTCAAATCCAAAATCTTACTGATTTATGATTTGTTGACCTGGAATACAGGGTACGACGTGATCATTATTCTGTTTACTTAATAAATGATTTTAATTTTCGATTTGAATAATGAATTACAGAATTTTTTTCATATCAAGGAATTATTTGGTCTAAAAATCAGAATTTAAATAATTTTGATTCCAAGATACTCATCAATCGATATCTTTCAAATATAAAGGTGATCTGGTATCTAATGACAATGAGATATATTTTTAATTATTGAGTTAGACTTTTCACGTAAAATTTGCTGATTTATTTCGATAATTCTCCATATTTCATAATACAGTACTCGAATACTAATTCAAATCCAAAATCTTTCTGATTTATGATTTGTTGACTTGGAATACAGGGTACGACGTGATCATTATTCTGTTCACTTAATAAATAATTTTAATTTCCGCTTTGAATAATGAATTACTGAATTTATTTCAAATAAGGGCATTTTTTGTTCTAAAAAGAAGAAATCATTATTAATTAAATAATTTTTGATTCCAAGATTCTCATCAATCGATAATAAATCATTATCTTTCAAACAAAACGGTGATCTAGTATGTAGAGACAATAGTTTATAATATAAATTATTGAAATGACTTATCATTTAAAATTTGCTGATTTGTTTTTAAAATTCTTCATATTTCATAACAGTGTACTCAAATAATAATTCAAATCCAAAATCTTTCTGATTTATGATTTGTTGACCTGTAATACAGGGTACGACATGATCATTATTCTGATTACTTTATAAATGATTTTAATTTTCGCTTTGAATAATGAATTACTGAATCTGTTTCAAAACAAGGCATTATTTGGTCTAAAAATCAGAAATTAAATAATCTTGATTCCAAGATACTCATCAATCGATAATACATCATTATCTTTTAAATACAACGGTGATTTGGTATGTAAAGACAATAATTTATAAAATAAATTATTGAAATGACTTATCATTTAAAGTTTGCTGATTTGTTTTTAAAATTCTTCATATTTCATAATAGTGTACTCAAATAATACTTCAAATCCAAAATCTTAATGATTTATGATTTGTTGACCTGGAATGCAGGGTACGACGTGATCATTATTCTGTTTACTTTATAAATGATTTTAACTTTCGATTTGTATGATGAATTACAGAATTTATTTTAAATCATGGCATTTTTTTATCAAAAAAAAAGAAATTAAATGATTTTTGATTCCAAGATACTCATCAATCGATAATACATCATTATCTTTTAAATACAACGGTGATCTGGTATGTAAAGACAATAATTTATAATATAAATTATTGAAATGACTTATCATTTCAAATTTGCTGATTTGTTTTTAAAATTCTTCATATTTCATAATAGTTTACTCAAATAATAATTCAAATCCAAAATCTTTCTGATTTATGATTTCTTGACCTGGAATACAGGGTACCACGTGATCATTATTCTGTTCACTTAATAAATGATTTTAATTTTCGCTTTGAATAATGAATTACTGAATCTATTTCAAAACAAGGCAGTATTTGGTCTAAAAATCAGAAATTAAATAATCTTGATTCCAAGATACTCATCAATCGATAATACATCATTATTATAAAATATAATGGTGATCTGGTATGTGAAGACAATAATTTATTATATAAATTATTGAAATGACTTATCATTTAAAATGTGCTGATTTGTTTGTAAAATTCTTCATATTTCATAATAGTGTACTCAAATAATAATTCAAATCCAAAATCTTACTGATTTATGATTTGTTGACCTGGAATACAGGGTACAACGTGATCATTATTCTGTTCACTTTATAAATGATTTTAATTTTCGATTTGAATAATGAATTACAGAATTTATTTCATATCAAGGAATTATTTGGTCTAAAAATCAGAAATTAAATAATCTTGATTCCAAGATACTCATCAATCGATAATACATCATTATTATAAAATATGATGGTGATCTGGTATGTGAAGACAATAATTTATGATATAATTTTCTGAGTTTGACTTTTCATTTGAATTTTGCTGAGTTACTTTGATAATTCTACATATTTAATAATACTCAAATACTAATTCAAATCCAAAATCTTTCTGATTTATGATTTGTTGTCCTGGAATACAGGGTACGACGTGATCATTATTCTGTTCACTTAATAAATGATTTTCATTTTCGATTTGAAAAATGAATTACATAATTTATTTCATATCATGGCATTTTTTTATCTAAAAAACAGAAATTAAATGATTTTTGATTCCAAGATACTCATCAATCGATAATACATCATAATCTTTTAAATACAACGGTGATCTGGTATGTGAAACTAATAACTTATAATATAAATTATTGAATTTGACTTTTCATTTAAAATTTGCTGATTTGATTTTAAAATTCTTCATATTTCATAATAGTGTACTCAAATAATAATTCAAATCCAAAATCTTACTGATTTATGATTTGTTGACCTGGAATACAGGGTACGACGTGATCATTATTCTGTTTACTTAATAAATGATTTTAATTTTCGATTTGAATAATGAATTACAGAATTTTTTTCATATCAAGGAATTATTTGGTCTAAAAATCAGAATTTAAATAATTTTGATTCCAAGATACTCATAAATCGATATCTTTCAAATATAAAGGTGATCTGGTATCTAATGACAATGAGATATATTTTTAATTATTGAGTTAGACTTTTCACGTAAAATTTGCTGATTTATTTCGATAATTCTCCATATTTCATAATACAGTACTCGAATACTAATTCAAATCCAAAATCTTTCTGATTTATGATTTGTTGACTTGGAATACAGGGTACGACGTGATCATTATTCTGTTCACTTAATAAATAATTTTAATTTCCGCTTTGAATAATGAATTACTGAATTTATTTCAAATAAGGGCATTTTTTGTTCTAAAAAGAAGAAATCATTATTAATTAAATAATTTTTGATTCCAAGATTCTCATCAATCGATAATAAATCATTATCTTTTAAATACAACGGTGATTTGGTATGTAAAGACAATAATTTATAAAATAAATTATTGAAATGACTTATCATTTAAAGTTTGCTGATTTGTTTTTAAAATTCTTCATATTTCATAATAGTGTACTCAAATAATAATTCAAATCCAAAATCTTACTGATTTATGATTTGTTGACCTGGAATACAGGGTACCACGTGATCATTATTCTGTTCACTTAATAAATGATTTTAATTTTCGATTTGAATAATGAATTACAGAATTTAATTCAAATCATGGCATTTTTTTATCTAAAAAAAAGAAATTAAATGATTTTTGATTCCAAGATACTCATCAATCGATAATACATCATTATCTTTTAAATACAACGGTGATCTGGTATGTAAAGACAATAATTTATAATATAAATTATTGAAATGACTTTTCATTTAAAATTTTCTGATTTGTTTTTAAAATTCTTCATATTTCATAATAGTGTACTCAAATAATAATTCAAATCCAAAATCTTTCTGATTTATGATTTGTTGACCTGGAATACAGGGAACGACGTGATCATTATTCTGTTTACTTAATAAATGATTTTAATTTTCGATTTGAATAATGAATTACAGAATTTATTTCATATCAAGGAATTATTTGGTCTACAAATCAGAAAAAAAATAATTTTGATTCCAAGATACTCATCAATCGATATCTTTCAAATATCAAGGTGATCTGGTATCTAATGACAATGAGATATATTATTAATTATTGAGTTAGACTTTTCACGTCAAATTTGCTGATTAATTTCGATAATTCTCCATATTTCATAGTACTCAAATACTAATTCAAATCCAAAATCTTTCTGATTTATGATTTGTTGACCTGATATACAGGGTACGACGTGATCATTATTCTGTTCACTTAATAAATGATTTTAATTTTCGCTTTGAATAATGAATTACTGAATCTATTTCAAATCATGGCATTTTTTTATCTCAAAAACCGAAATTAAATGATTTTTGATTCAAAGATACACATCAATCGATAATAAATCATTATCTTTCAAACAAAACGGTGATCTAGTATGTAAAGACAATAATTTATAATATAAATTATTGAAATGACTTATCATTTAAAATTTGCTGATTTGTTTTTAAAATTCTTCATATTTCATGACAGTGTACTCAAATAATAATTCAAATCCAAAATCTTTCTGATTTATGGTTTGTTGACCTGGAATACAGGGTACGACGTGATCATTATTCTTATTACTTTATAAATGATTTTAATTTTCGCTTTGAATAATGAATTACTGAATCTATTTCAAAACAAGGCATTATTTGGTCTAAAAATCAGAAATTAAATAATCTTGATTCCAAGATACTCATCAGTCGATAATACATCATTATTATAAAATATAATAGTGATCTGGTATGTGAAGAAAATAATTTATAATATAAATTATTGAAATGACTTATCATTAAAAATTTGCTGATTTGTTTTTAAAATTCTTCATATTTCATAATAGTGTACTCAAATAATAATTCAAATCCAAAATCTTACTGATTTATGATTTGTTGACCTGGAATACATGGTATGACGTGATCATTATTCTGTATAATTTATAAATGATTTTAATTTTCGATTTGAATAATGAATTACAGAATTTATTTCATATCAAGGAATTAATTGGTCTAAAAATCAGAAATTAAATAATCTTGATTCCAAGATACTCATCAATTGATAATACATCATTATCTTTTAAATACAACGGTGATCTGGTATGTAAAGACAATAATTTATAATATAAATTATTGAAATGACTTATCATTTAAAATTTGCTGATTTGTTTTTAAAATTCTTCATATTTCATAATAGTGTACTCAAATAATAATTCAAATCCAAAATCTTACTGATTTATGATTTGTTGACCTGGAATACAGGGTACGACGTGATCATTATTCTGTTCACTTAATATATGATTTTAATTTTCGATTTGAATAATGAATTACAGAATTTATTTCATATCAAGAAATTATTTGATCTAAAAATCAGAATTTAAATAATTTTGATTCAAAGATACTCTTCAATCGATATCTTTCAAATATCAAGGTGATCTGGTATCTAATGACAATGAGATATATTTTTAATTATTGAGTTATACTTTTCACGTCAAATTTGCTGATTAATTTCGATAATTCTCCATATTTCATAATAGTGTACTCAAATAATAATTCAAATCCAAAATCTTAATGATTTATGATTTGTTGACCTGGAATGCAGGGTACGACGTGATCATTATTCTGTTTACTTTATAAATGATTTTAACTTTCGATTTGTATGATGAATTACAGAATTTATTTTAAATCATGGCATTTTTTTATCTAAAAAAAAGAAATTAAATGATTTTTGATTCCAAGATACTCATCAATCGATCATACATCATTATCTTTTAAATACAACGGTGATCTGGTATGTAAAGACAATAATTTATAATATAAATTATTGAAATGACTTATCATTTAAAATTTGCTGATTTGTTTTTAAAATTCTTCATATTTCATAATAGTGTACTCAAAAAAAATAATTCAAATCCAAAATCTTTCTGATTTATGATTTCTTGACCTGGAATACAGGGTACCACGTGATCATTATTCTGTTCACTTAATAAATGATTTTAATTTTCGCTTTGAATAATGAATTACTGAATCTATTTCAAAACAAGGCAGTATTTGGTCTAAAAATCAGAAATTAAATAATCTTGATTCCAAGATACTCATCAATCGATAATACATCATTATTATAAAATAAAATGGTGATCTGGTATGTGAAGACAATAATTTATAATATAAATTATTGAAATGACTTATCATTTAAAATGTGCTGATTTGTTTGTAAAATTCTTCATATTTCATAATAGTGTACTCAAATAATAATTCAAATCCAAAATCTTACTGATTTATGATTTGTTGACCTGGAATACAGGGTACGACGTGATCATTATTCTGTTCACTTTATAAATGATTTTAATTTTCGATTTGAATAATGAATTACAGAATTTATATCATATCAAGGAATTATTTGGTCTAAAAATCAGAATTTAAATAATTTTGATTCCAAGATACTCATCAATCGATATCTTTCAAATATAAAGGTGATCTGGTATCTAATGACAATGAGATATATTTTTAATTATTGAGTTATACTTTTCACGTCAAATTTGCTGATTAATTTCGATAATTCTCCATATTTCATAATAGTGTACTCAAATAATAATTCAAATCCAAAATCTTAATGATTTATGATTTGTTGACCTGGAATGCAGGGTACGACGTGATCATTATTCTGTTTACTTTATAAATGATTTTAACTTTCGATTTGTATGATGAATTACAGAATTTATTTTAAATCATGGCATTTTTTTATCCAAAAAAAAGAAATTAAATAATCTTGATTCCAAGATACTCATCAATCGATAATACATCATTATTATAAAATATGATGGTGATCTGGTATGTGAAGACAATAATTTATGATATAATTTTCTGAGTTTGACTTTTCATTTGAATTTTGCTGAGTTACTTTGATAATTCTACATATTTAATAATACTCAAATACTAATTCAAATCCAAAATCTTTCTGATTTATGATTTGTTGTCCTGGAATACAGGGTACGACGTGATCATTATTCTGTTCACTTAATAAATGATTTTCATTTTCGATTTGAAAAATTAATTACATAATTTATTTCATATCATGGCATTTTTTTATCTCAAAAACCGAAATTAAATGATTTTTGATTCAAAGATACACATCAATCGATAATAAATCATTATCTTTCAAACAAAACGGTGATCTAGTATGTAAAGACAATAATTTATAATATAAATTATTGAAATGACTTATCATTTAAAATTTGCTGATTTGTTTTTAAAATTCTTCATATTTCATGACAGTGTACTCAAATAATAATTCAAATCCAAAATCTTTCTGATTTATGATTTGTTGACCTGGAATACAGGGTACGACGTGATCATTATTCTTATTACTTTATAAATGATTTTAATTTTCGCTTTGAATAATGAATTACTGAATCTATTTCAAAACAAGGAATTAATTGGTCTAAAAATCAGAAATTAAATAATCTTGATTCCAAGATACTCATCAATTGATAATACATCATTATCTTTTAAATACAATGGTGATCTGGTATGTAAAGACAATAATTTATAATATAAATTATTGAAATGACTTATCATTTAAAATTTGCTGATTTGTTTTTAAAATTCTTCATATTTCATAATACAGTACTCAAATAATAATTCAAATCCAAAATCTTACTGATTTATGATTTGTTGACCTGGAATACAGGGTACGACGTGATCATTATTCTGTTCACTTAATATATGATTTTAATTTTCGATTTGAATAATGAATTACAGAATTTATTTCAAATAAGGGCATTTTTTGTTCTAAAAAGAAGAAATCATTATTAATTAAATAATTTTTGATTACAAGATTCTCATCAATCGATAATACATCATTATTAAAAAATATAATGGTGATCTGGTATTTGAAGACAATAATTTATAATATAAATTATTGAAATTGGCTTTTCATTTAAAATTTGCTGATTTGTTTCGATAATTCTCCATACTTCATAATTGTGTACTCAAATAATGATTCAAATCCAAAATTATACTGATTTATGATTTGTTGACCTGGAATACAGGGTACGACGTGATCATTATTCTGTTCACTTTATAAATGATTTTAATTTTCGATTTGAATAATGAATTACAGAATTTATTTCAAATCATGGCATTTTTTATCTAAAAAACAGAAATTAAATGATTTTTGATACCAAGATACTCATCAATCGATAATACATCATTATCTTTTAAATACAACGGTGATCTGGTATGTAAAGACAATAATTTATAATATAAATTTTTGAAATGACTTTCATATAAAATTTGCTGATTTGTTTTTAAAATTCTTTATATTTCATAATACAGTACTCGAATACTAATTCAAATCCAAAATCTTTCTGATTTATGATTTGTTGACTTGGAATACAGGGTACGACGTGATCATTATTCTGTTCACTTAATAAATGATTTTAATTTTCGCTTTGAATAATGAATTACTGAATTTATTTCAAATCAAGGCATTTTTTGTTCTAAAAAGAAGAAATCATTATTAATTAAATAATTTTTGATTCCAAGATTCTCATCAATCGATAATACATCATTATTAAAAAATATAATGGTGATCTGGTATTTGAAGACAATAATTTATAATATAAATTATTGAAATTGGCTTTTCATTTAAAATTTGCTGATTTGTTTCGATAATTCTCCATACTTCATAATTGTGTACTCAAATAATGATTCAAATCCAAAATTATACTGATTTATGATTTGTTGACCTGGAATACAGGGTACGACGTGATCATTATTCTGTTCACTTTATAAATGATTTTAATTTTCGATTTGAATAATGAATTACAGAATTTATTTCAAATCATGGCATTTTTTATCTAAAAAACAGAAATTAAATGATTTTTGATACCAAGATACTCATCAATCAATAATACATCATTATCTTTTAAATACAACGGTGATCTGGTATGTAAAGACAATAATTTATAATATAAATTTTTGAAATGACTTTCATATAAAATTTGCTGATTTGTTTTTAAAATTCTCCATATTTCATAATAGTGTACTCAAATAATAATTCAAATCCAAAATCATACTGATTTATGATTTGTTGACCTGGAATACAGGGTACGACGTGAACATTATTCTGTTTACTTTATAAATGATTTTAATTTTCGCTTTGAATAATGAATTACTGAATTTATTTCAAAACAAGGCTTTATTTGGTCTAAAAATCAGAAATTAAATAATTTTGATTCAAAGATACTCTTCAATCGATATCTTTCAAATATAAAGGTGATCTGGTATCTAATGACAATAAGATATATTTTTAATTATTGAGTTAGACTTTTCACGTCAAATTTGCTGATTTATTTCGATAATTCTCCATATTTCATAATACAGTGCTCACATACTAATTCAAATCCAAAATCTATCTGATTTATGATTTGTTGACTTGGAATACAGGGTACGACGTGATCATTATTCTGTTCACTTAAAAAATAATTTTAATTTCCGCTTTGAATAATGAATTACTGAATTTATTTCAAATAAAGGCATTATTTGGTCTAAAAATCAGAAATTAAATAATCTTGATTCCAAGATACTCATCAATCGATAATACATCATTATTATAAAATATGATGGTGATCTGGTATGTGAAGACAATAATTTATGATATAATTTTCTGAGTTTGACTTTTCATTTAAAATTTGCTGAGTTACTTTGATAATTCTACATATTTTATAATACTCAAATACTAATTCAAATCCAAAATCTTTCTGATTTATGATTTGTTGTCCAGGAATACAAGCTACGACGTGATCATTATTCTGTTCACTTAATAAATGATTTTCATTTTCGATTTGAATAATGAATTACAGAATTTATTTCAAATCATGGCATTTTTTTATCTAAAAAACAGAAATTAAATGATTTTTGATTCCAAGATACACATCAACGATAATACATCATTATTTTTCAAACAAAACGGTGATCTGGTATGTAAAGACAATAATTTATAATATAAATTATTGAAATGACTTATCATATAAAATTTGCTGATTTGTTTTTAAAATTCTTCATATTTCATAATAGTGTACTCAAATAATAATTCAAATCCAAAATCTTTCTGATTTATGATTTGTTGACCTGGAATACAGGGTACGACGTGATTATTATTCTGTTTACTTTATAAATGATTTTAATTTTTGCTTTGAATAATGAATTACTGAATTTATTTCAAAACAAGGCATTATTTGGTCTAAAAATCAGAAATTAAATAATCTTGATTTCAAGATACTCATCAATCGATAATACATCATTATTATAAAATATAATGGTGATCTGGTATGTGAAGACAATAATTTATGATATAATTTTCTGAGTTTGACTTTTCATTTAAAATTTGCTGAGTTACTTTGATAATTCTCAATATTTCATAATACAGTACTCACATACTAATTCAAATCCAAAATCTTTCTGATTTATGATTTGTTGACCTGGAATACAGGGTACCACGTGATCATTATTCTGTTTACTTTATAAATGATTTTAACTTTCGATTTGTATGATGAATTACAGAATTTATTTTAAATCATGGCATTTTTTTATCTAAAAAAAAGAAATTAAATAATCTTGATTCCAAGATACTCATCAATCGATAATACATCATTATTATAAAATATGATGGTGATCTGGTATGTGAAGACAATAATTTATGATATAATTTTCTGAGTTTGACTTTTCATTTGAATTTTGCTGAGTTACTTTGATAATTCTACATATTTAATAATACTCAAATACTAATTCAAATCCAAAATCTTTCTGATTTATGATTTGTTGTCCTGGAATACAGGGTACGACGTGATCATTTTTCTGTTCACTTAATAAATGATTTTCATTTTCGATTTGAAAAATGAATTACATAATTTATTTCATATCATGGCATTTTTTTATCTCAAAAACCAAAATTAAATGATTTTTGATTCAAAGATACACATCAATCGATAATAAATCATTATCTTTCAAACAAAACGGTGATCTAGTATGTAAAGACAATAATTTATAATATAAATTATTGAAATGACTTATCATTTAAAATTTGCTGATTTGTTTTTAAAATTCTTCATATTTCATGACAGTGTACTCAAATAATAATTCAAATCCAAAATCTTTCTGATTTATGATTTGTTGACCTGGAATACAGGGTACGACGTGATCATTATTCTTATTACTTTATAAATGATTTTAATTTTCGCTTTGAATAATGAATTACTGAATCTATTTCAAAACAAGGAATTAATTGGTCTAAAAATCAGAAATTAAATAATCTTGATTCCAAGATACTCATCAATTGATAATACATCATTATCTTTTAAATACAACGGTGATCTGGTATGTAAAGACAATAATTTATAATATAAATTATTGAAATGACTTATCATTTAAAATTTGCTGATTTGTTTTTAAAATTCTTCATATTTCATAATACAGTACTCAAATAATAATTCAAATCCAAAATCTTACTGATTTATGATTTGTTGACCTGGAATACAGGGTACGACGTGATCATTATTCTGTTCACTTAATATATGATTTTAATTTTCGATTTGAATAATGAATTACAGAATTTATTTCAAATAAGGGCATTTTTTGTTCTAAAAAGAAGAAATCATTATTAATTAAATAATTTTTGATTCCAAGATTCTCATCAATCGATAATACATCATTATTAAAAAATATAATGGTGATCTGGTATTTGAAGACAATAATTTATAATATAAATTATTGAAATTGGCTTTTCATTTAAAATTTGCTGATTTGTTTCGATAATTCTCCATATTTCATAATTGTGTACTCAAATAATGATTCAAATCCAAAATCATACTGATTTATGATTTGTTGACCTGGAATACAGGGTACGACGTGATCATTATTCTGTTCACTTTATAAATGATTTTAATTTTCGATTTGAATAATGAATTACAGAATTTATTTCAAATCATGGCATTTTTTATCTAAAAAACAGAAATTAAATGATTTTTGATACCAAGATACTCATCAATCGATAATACATCATTATCTTTCAAACAAAACGGTGATCTAGTATGTAAAGACAATAATTTATAATATAAATTATTGAAATGACTTATCATTTAAAATTTGCTGATTTGTTTTTAAAATTCTTCATATTTCATGACAGTGTACTCAAATAATAATTCAAATCCAAAATCTTTCTGATTTATGGTTTGTTGACCTGGAATACAGGGTACGACGTGATCATTATTCTTATTACTTTATAAATGATTTTAATTTTCGCTTTGAATAATGAATTACAGAATTTATTTCAAATCATGGCATTTTTTATCTAAAAATCAGAAATTAAATAATCTTGATTCCAAGATACTCATCAGTCGATAATACATCATTATTATAAAATATAATAGTGATCTGGTATGTGAAGAAAATAATTTATAATATAAATTATTGAAATGACTTATCATTAAAAATTTGCTGATTTGTTTTTAAAATTCTTCATATTTCATAATAGTGTACTCAAATAATAATTCAAATCCAAAATCTTACTGATTTATGATTTGTTGACCTGGAATACATGGTATGACGTGATCATTATTCTGTATAATATATAAATGATTTTAATTTTCGATTTGAATAATGAATTACAGAATTTATTTCATATCAAGGAATTAATTGGTCTAAAAATCAGAAATTAAATAATCTTGATTCCAAGATACTCATCAATTGATAATACATCATTATCTTTTAAATACAACGGTGATCTGGTATGTAAAGACAATAATTTATAATACAAATTATTGAAATGACTTATCATTTAAAATTTGCTGATTTGTTTTTAAAATTCTTCATATTTCATAATAGTGTACTCAAATAATAATTCAAATCCAAAATCTTACTGATTTATGATTTGTTGACCTGGAATACAGGGTACGACGTGATCATTATTCTGTTCACTTAATATATGATTTTAATTTTCGATTTGAATAATGAATTACAGAATTTATTTCATATCAAGAAATTATTTGATCTAAAAATCAGAATTTAAATAATTTTGATTCAAAGATACTCTTCAATCGATATCTTTCAAATATCAAGGTGATCTGGTATCTAATGACAATGAGATATATTTTTAATTATTGAGTTATACTTTTCACGTCAAATTTGCTGATTAATTTCGATAATTCTCCATATTTCATAATAGTGTACTCAAATAATAATTCAAATCCAAAATCTTAATGATTTATGATTTGTTGACCTGGAATGCAGGGTACGACGTGGTCATTATTCTGTTTACTTTATAAATGATTTTAACTTTCGATTTGTATGATGAATTACAGAATTTATTTTAAATCATGGCATTTTTTTATCTAAAAAAAAGAAATTAAATGATTTTTGATTCCAAGATACTCATCAATCGATCATACATCATTATCTTTTAAATACAACGGTGATCTGGTATGTAAAGACAATAATTTATAATATAAATTATTGAAATGACTTATCATTTAAAATTTGCTGATTTGTTTTTAAAATTCTTCATATTTCATAATAGTGTACTCAAATAATAATTCAAATCCAAAATCTTTCTGATTTATGATTTCTTGACCTGGAATACAGGGTACCACGTGATCATTATTCTGTTCACTTAATAAATGATTTTAATTTTCGCTTTGAATAATGAATTACTGAATCTATTTCAAAACAAGGCAGTATTTGGTCTAAAAATCAGAAATTAAATAATCTTGATTCCAAGATTCTCATCAATCGATAATACATCATTATTAAAAAATATAATGGTGATCTGGTATTTGAAGACAATAATTTATAATATAAATTATTGAAATTGGCTTTTCATTTAAAATTTGCTGATTTGTTTCGATAATTCTCCATACTTCATAATTGTGTACTCAAATAATGATTCAAATCCAAAATTATACTGATTTATGATTTGTTGACCTGGAATACAGGGTACGACGTGATCATTATTCTGTTCACTTTATAAATGATTTTAATTTTCGATTTGAATAATGAATTACAGAATTTATTTCAAATCATGGCATTTTTTATCTAAAAAACAGAAATTAAATGATTTTTGATACCAAGATACTCATCAATCGATAATACATCATTATCTTTTAAATACAACGGTGATCTGGTATGTAAAGACAATAATTTATAATATAAATTTTTGAAATGACTTTCATATAAAATTTGCTGATTTGTTTTTAAAATTCTTTATATTTCATAATACAGTACTCGAATACTAATTCAAATCCAAAATCTTTCTGATTTATGATTTGTTGACTTGGAATACAGGGTACGACGTGATCATTATTCTGTTCACTTAATAAATGATTTTAATTTTCGCTTTGAATAATGAATTACTGAATTTATTTCAAATCAAGGCATTTTTTGTTCTAAAAAGAAGAAATCATTATTAATTAAATAATCTTGATACCAAGATACTCATCAATCGATAATACATCATTATCTTTTAAATACAACGGTGATCTGGTATGTAAAGACAATAATTTATAATATAAATTTTTGAAATGACTTTCATATAAAATTTGCTGATTTGTTTTTAAAATTCTCCATATTTCATAATAGTGTACTCAAATAATAATTCAAATCCAAAATCATACTGATTTATGATTTGTTGACCTGGAATACAGGGTACGACGTGAACATTATTCTGTTTACTTTATAAATGATTTTAATTTTCGCTTTGAATAATGAATTACTGAATTTATTTCAAAACAAGGCTTTATTTGGTCTAAAAATCAGAAATTAAATAATTTTGATTCAAAGATACTCTTCAATCGATATCTTTCAAATATAAAGGTGATCTGGTATCTAATGACAATAAGATATATTTTTAATTATTGAGTTAGACTTTTCACGTCAAATTTGCTGATTTATTTCGATAATTCTCCATATTTCATAATACAGTGCTCACATACTAATTCAAATCCAAAATCTATCTGATTTATGATTTGTTGACTTGGAATACAGGGTACGACGTGATCATTATTCTGTTCACTTAAAAAATAATTTTAATTTCCGCTTTGAATAATGAATTACTGAATTTATTTCAAATAAAGGCATTATTTGGTCTAAAAATCAGAAATTAAATAATCTTGATTCCAAGATACTCATCAATCGATAATACATCATTATTATAAAATATGATGGTGATCTGGTATGTGAAGACAATAATTTATGATATAATTTTCTGAGTTTGACTTTTCATTTAAAATTTGCTGAGTTACTTTGATAATTCTACATATTTTATAATACTCAAATACTAATTCAAATCCAAAATCTTTCTGATTTATGATTTGTTGTCCAGGAATACAAGCTACGACGTGATCATTATTCTGTTCACTTAATAAATGATTTTCATTTTCGATTTGAATAATGAATTACAGAATTTATTTCAAATCATGGCATTTTTTTATCTAAAAAACAGAAATTAAATGATTTTTGATTCCAAGATACACATCAACGATAATACATCATTATTTTTCAAACAAAACGGTGATCTAGTATGTAAAGACAATAATTTATAATATAAATTATTGAAATGACTTATCATTTAAAATTTGCTGATTTGTTTTTAAAATTCTTCATATTTCATGACAGTGTACTCAAATAATAATTCAAATCCAAAATCTTTCTGATTTATGATTTGTTGACCTGGAATACAGGGTACGACGTGATCATTATTCTTATTACTTTATAAATGATTTTAATTTTCGCTTTGAATAATGAATTACTGAATCTATTTCAAAACAAGGAATTAATTGGTCTAAAAATCAGAAATTAAATAATCTTGATTCCAAGATACTCATCAATTGATAATACATCATTATCTTTTAAATACAACGGTGATCTGGTATGTAAAGACAATAATTTATAATATAAATTATTGAAATGACTTATCATTTAAAATTTGCTGATTTGTTTTTAAAATTCTTCATATTTCATAATACAGTACTCAAATAATAATTCAAATCCAAAATCTTACTGATTTATGATTTGTTGACCTGGAATACAGGGTACGACGTGATCATTATTCTGTTCACTTAATATATGATTTTAATTTTCGATTTGAATAATGAATTACTGAATTTATTTCAAAACAAGGCATTATTTGGTCTAAAAATCAGAAATTAAATAATCTTGATTTCAAGATACTCATCAATCGATAATACATCATTATTATAAAATATAATGGTGATCTGGTATGTGAAGACAATAATTTATGATATAATTTTCTGAGTTTGACTTTTCATTTAAAATTTGCTGAGTTACTTTGATAATTCTCAATATTTCATAATACAGTACTCACATACTAATTCAAATCCAAAATCTTTCTGATTTATGATTTGTTGACCTGGAATACAGGGTACCACGTGATCATTATTCTGTTTACTTTATAAATGATTTTAACTTTCGATTTGTATGATGAATTACAGAATTTATTTCAAAACAAGGCATTATTTGGTCTAAAAATCAGAAATTAAATAATCTTGATTTCAAGATACTCATCAATCGATAATACATCATTATTATAAAATATAATGGTGATCTGGTATGTGAAGACAATAATTTATGATATAATTTTCTGAGTTTGACTTTTCATTTAAAATTTGCTGAGTTACTTTGATAATTCTCAATATTTCATAATACAGTACTCACATACTAATTCAAATCCAAAATCTTTCTGATTTATGATTTGTTGACCTGGAATACAGGGTACGACGTGATCATTATTCTTATTACTTTATAAATGATTTTAATTTTCGCTTTGAATAATGAATTACTGAATCTATTTCAAAACAAGGAATTAATTGGTCTAAAAATCAGAAATTAAATAATCTTGATTCCAAGATACTCATCAATTGATAATACATCATTATCTTTTAAATACAACGGTGATCTGGTATGTAAAGACAATAATTTATAATATAAATTATTGAAATGACTTATCATTTAAAATTTGCTGATTTGTTTTTAAAATTCTTCATATTTCATAATACAGTACTCAAATAATAATTCAAATCCAAAATCTTACTGATTTATGATTTGTTGACCTGGAATACAGGGTACGACGTGATCATTATTCTGTTCACTTAATATATGATTTTAATTTTCGATTTGAATAATGAATTACTGAATTTATTTCAAAACAAGGCATTATTTGGTCTAAAAATCAGAAATTAAATAATCTTGATTTCAAGATACTCATCAATCGATAATACATCATTATTATAAAATATAATGGTGATCTGGTATGTGAAGACAATAATTTATGATATAATTTTCTGAGTTTGACTTTTCATTTAAAATTTGCTGAGTTACTTTGATAATTCTCAATATTTCATAATACAGTACTCACATACTAATTCAAATCCAAAATCTTTCTGATTTATGATTTGTTGACCTGGAATACAGGGTACGACGTGATTATTATTCTGTTTACTTTATAAATGATTTTAATTTTTGCTTTGAATAATGAATTACTGAATTTATTTCAAAACAAGGCATTATTTGGTCTAAAAATCAGAAATTAAATAATCTTGATTTCAAGATACTCATCAATCGATAATACATCATTATTATAAAATATAATGGTGATCTGGTATGTGAAGACAATAATTTATGATATAATTTTCTGAGTTTGACTTTTCATTTAAAATTTGCTGAGTTACTTTGATAATTCTCAATATTTCATAATACAGTACTCACATACTAATTCAAATCCAAAATCTTTCTGATTTATGATTTGTTGACCTGGAATACAGGGTACCACGTGATCATTATTCTGTTTACTTTATAAATGATTTTAACTTTCGATTTGTATGATGAATTACAGAATTTATTTTAAATCATGGCATTTTTTTATCTAAAAAAAAGAAATTAAATAATCTTGATTCCAAGATACTCATCAATCGATAATACATCATTATTATAAAATATGATGGTGATCTGGTATGTGAAGACAATAATTTATGATATAATTTTCTGAGTTTGACTTTTCATTTGAATTTTGCTGAGTTACTTTGATAATTCTACATATTTAATAATACTCAAATACTAATTCAAATCCAAAATCTTTCTGATTTATGATTTGTTGTCCTGGAATACAGGGTACGACGTGATCATTTTTCTGTTCACTTAATAAATGATTTTCATTTTCGATTTGAAAAATTAATTACATAATTTATTTCATATCATGGCATTTTTTTATCTCAAAAACCGAAATTAAATAATCTTGATTCCAAGATACTCATCAATTGATAATACATCATTATCTTTTAAATACAACGGTGATCTGGTATGTAAAGACAATAATTTATAATATAAATTATTGAAATGACTTATCATTTAAAATTTGCTGATTTGTTTTTAAAATTCTTCATATTTCATAATACAGTACTCAAATAATAATTCAAATCCAAAATCTTACTGATTTATGATTTGTTGACCTGGAATACAGGGTACGACGTGATCATTATTCTGTTCACTTAATATATGATTTTAATTTTCGATTTGAATAATGAATTACAGAATTTATTTCAAATAAGGGCATTTTTTGTTCTAAAAAGAAGAAATCATTATTAATTAAATAATTTTTGATTCCAAGATTCTCATCAATCGATAATACATCATTATTAAAAAATATAATGGTGATCTGGTATTTGAAGACAATAATTTATAATATAAATTATTGAAATTGGCTTTTCATTTAAAATTTGCTGATTTGTTTCGATAATTCTCCATATTTCATAATTGTGTACTCAAATAATGATTCAAATCCAAAATCCTACTGATTTATGATTTGTTGACCTGGAATACAGGGTACGACGTGATCATTATTCTGTTCACTTTATAAATGATTTTAATTTTCGATTTGAATAATGAATTACAGAATTTATTTCAAATCATGGCATTTTTTATCTAAAAAACAGAAATTAAATGATTTTTGATACCAAGATACTCATCAATCGATAATACATCATTATCTTTTAAATACAACGGTGATCTGGTATGTAAAGACAATAATTTATAATATAAATTTTTGAAATGACTTTCATATAAAATTTGCTGATTTGTTTTTAAAATTCTTTATATTTCATAATACAGTACTCGAATACTAATTCAAATCCAAAATCTTTCTGATTTATGATTTGTTAACTTGGAATACAGGGTACGACGTGATCATTATTCTGTTCACTTAATAAATGATTTTAATTTTCGCTTTGAATAATGAATTACTGAATTTATTTCAAATCAAGGCATTTTTTGTTCTAAAAAGAAGAAATCATTATTAATTAAATAATTTTTGATTCCAAGATTCTCATCAATCGATAATACATCATTATTAAAAAATATAATGGTGATCTGGTATGTGAAGACAATAATTTAAAATAGAAATTATTGAATTTGACTTTTCATTTAAAATTTGCTGATTTGTTTCGATAATTCTCCATATTTCATAATAGTGTACTCAAATAATAATTCAAATCCAAAATCATACTGATTTATGATTTGTTGACCTGGAATACAGGGTACGACGTGAACATTATTCTGTTTACTTTATAAATGATTTTAATTTTCGCTTTGAATAATGAATTACTGAATTTATTTCAAAACAAGGCATTATTTGGTCTAAAAATCAGAAATTAAATAATTTTGATTCAAAGATACTCTTCAATCGATATCTTTCAAATATAAAGGTGATCTGGTATCTAATGACAATAAGATATATTTTTAATTATTGAGTTAGACTTTTCACGTCAAATTTGCTGATTTATTTCGATAATTCTCCATATTTCATAATACAGTGCTCACATACTAATTCAAATCCAAAATCTATCTGATTTATGATTTGTTGACTTGGAATACAGGGTACGACGTGATCATTATTCTGTTCACTTAAAAAATAATTTTAATTTCCGCTTTGAATAATGAATTACTGAATTTATTTCAAATAAAGGCATTATTTGGTCTAAAAATCAGAAATTAAATAATCTTGATTCCAAGATACTCATCAATCGATAATACATCATTATTATAAAATATGATGGTGATCTGGTATGTGAAGACAATAATTTATGATATAATTTTCTGAGTTTGACTTTTCATTTAAAATTTGCTGAGTTACTTTGATAATTCTACATATTTTATAATACTAAAATACTAATTCAAATCCAAAATCTTTCTGATTTATGATTTGTTGTCCTGGAATACAAGCTACGACGTGATCATTATTCTGTTCACTTAATAAATGATTTTCATTTTCGATTTGAATAATGAATTACAGAAATTATTTCAAATCATGGCATTTTTTTATCTAAAAAACAGAAATTAAATGATTTTTGATTCCAAGGTACACATCAACGATAATACATCATAATCTTTTAAATACAACGGTGATCTTGTATGTGAAACCAATAATTTATAATATAAATTATTGAATTTGACTTTTCATTTAAAATTTGCTGATTTGATTTTAAAATTCTTCATATTTCATAATAGTGTACTCAAATAATAATTCAAATCCAAAATCTTACTGATTTATGATTTGTTGACCTGGAATACAGGGTACGACGTGATCATTATTCTGTTTACTTAATAAATGATTTTAATTTTCGATTTGAATAATGAATTACAGAATTTATTTCATATCAAGGAATCATTTGGTCTAAAAATCAGAATTTAAATAATTTTGATTCCAAGATACTCATCAATCGATAACTTTCAAATATAAAGGTGATCTGATATCTAATGACAATGAGATATATTTTTAATTATTGAGTTAGACTTTTCATGTAAAATTTGCTGATTTATTTCGATAATTCTCCATATTTCATAATACAGTACTCGAATACTAATTCAAATCCAAAATCTTTCTGATTTATGATTTGTTGACTTGGAATACAGGGTACGACGTGATCATTATTCTGTTCACTTAATAAATAATTTTAATTTCCGCTTTGAATAATGAATTACTGAATTTATTTCAAATAAAGGCATTTTTTGTTCTAAAAAGAAGAAATCATTATTAATTAAATAATTTTTGATTCCAAGATTCTCATCAATCGATAATACATCATTATTAAAAAATATAATGGTGATCTGGTATTTGAAGACAATAATTTATAATATAAATTATTGAAATGACTTATCATATAAAATTTGCTGATTTGTTTTTAAAATTCTTCATATTTCATAATAGTGTACTCAACTAATAATTCAAATCCAAAATCTTACTGATTAATGATATGTTGACCTGGAATACAGGGTACGACGTGATCATTATTCTGTTTACTTTATAAATGATTTTAATTTTCGCTTTGAATAATGAATCACTGAATTTATTTCAAAACAAGGCATTATTTGGTCTAAAAATCAGAAATTAAATAATTTTGATTTAAAGATACTCTTCAATCGATATCTTTCAAATTAAAAGGTGATCTGGTATCTAATGACAATGAGATATATTTTTAATTATTGAATTAGACTTTTCACGTCAAATTTGCTGATTTATTTCGATAATTCTCCATATTTCATAATAGTGTACTCAAATAATAATTCAAATCCAAAATCTTACTGATTTATGATATGTTGACCTGGAATACAGGGTACGACGTGATCATTATTCTGTTTACTTTATAAATGATTTTAATTTTCGCTTTGAATAATGAATTACTGAATTTATTTCAAAACAAGGCATTATTTGGTCTAAAAATCAGAAATTAAATAATTTTGATTTCAAGATACTCATCAATTAATAATACATCATTATTATAAAATATAATGGTGATCTGGTATGTGAAGACAATAATTTATGATATAATTTTCTGAGTTTGACTTTTCATTTAAAATTTGCTGAGTTACTTTGATAATTCTACATATTTTATAATACTCAAATACTAATTCAAATCCAAAATCTTTCTGATTTATGATTTGTTGTCCTGGAATACAGGGTATGACGTGATCATTATTCTGTTCACTTAATAAATGATTTTAATTTTCGATTTGAATACTGAATTACAGAATTTATTTCAAATCATGGCATTTTTTTTATCTCAAAAACCGAAATTAAATGATTGTTGATTCAAAGATACACATCAATCGATAATAAATCATTATCTTTCAAACAAAACGGTGATCTGGTATGCAAAGACAATAATTTATAATATAAATTATTGAAATGACTTTTCATTTAAAATTTGCTGATTTGTTTTTAAAATTCTTCATATTTCATAATAGTGTACTCAAATAATAATTCAAATCCAAAATCTTTCTGATATATGATTTGTTGACCTGGAATACAGGGTACGACGTGATCATTATTCTGATTACTTTATAAATGATTTTAACTTTCGATTTGTATGATGAATTACAGAATTTATTTCAAATCATGGCATTTTTTTATCTAAAAAACAGAAATTAAATGATTTTTGATTCCAAGATACTCATCAATCGATAATACATCATTATCTTTTAAATACAACGGTGATCTGATATGTAAAGACAATAATTTATGATATAATTTTCTGAGTTTGACTTTTCATTTAAAATTTGCTGAGTTACTTTGATAATTCTACATATTTCATAATAGTGTACTCAAATACTAATTCAAATCCAAAATCTTTCTGATTTCTGATTTGTTGACCTGATATACAGGGTACGACTTGACCATTATTCTGTTTACTTTATAAATGATTTTAATTTTCGATTTGAATAATGAATTACTGAATATATTTCAAAACAATGCATTATTTGGTCTAAAAATCAGAAATTAAATAATCTTGATTCCAAGATGCTCATCAATCGATAATACATCATTATTATAAAATAAGATGGTGATCTGGTATGTGAAGACAATAATTTATGATATAATTTTCTGAGTTTGACTTTTCATTTAAAATTTGCTGAGTTACTTTGATAATTCTACATATTTTATAAACTCAAATACTAATTCAAATCCAAAATCTTTCTGAATTATGACTTGTTTTCCTGGAATACAGGGTACGACGTGATCATTATTCTGTTCACTTAATAAATGATTTTAATTTTCGCTTTGAATAATGAATTACAGAATTTATTTCAAATCATGGCATTTTTTATCTAAAAAACAGAAATTAAATGATTTTTGATACCAATATACTCATCAATCGATAATACATCATTATCTTTTAAATACAACGGTGATCTGGTATGTAAAGACAATAATTTATAATATAAATTATTGAAATGACTTATCATATAAAATTTGCTGATTTGTTTTTAAAATTCTTCATATTTCATAATAGTGTACTCAAATAATAATTCAAATCCAAAATCTTACTGATTTATGATTTGTTGACCTGGAATACAGGGTACAACGTGATCATTCTTCTGTTTACTTTATAAATGATTTTAATTTTCGCTTTGAATAACGAATTACTGAATTTATTTCAAAACAAGGCATTATTTGGTCTAAAAATCAGAAATTAAATAATTTTGATTTCAAGATACTCATCAATTAATAATACATCATTATTATAAAATATAATGGTGATCTGGTATGTGAAGACAATAATTTATGATATAATTTTCTGAGTTTGACTTTTCATTTAAAATTTGCTGAGTTACTTTGATAATTCTACATATTTTATAATACTCAAATACTAATTCAAATCCAAAATCTTTCTGATTTATGATTTGTTGTCCTGGAATACAGGGTATGACGTGATCATTATTCTGTTCACTTAATAAATGATTTTAATTTTCGATTTGAATACTGAATTACAGAATTTATTTCAAATCATGGCTTTTTTTTTATCTCAAAAACCGAAATTAAATGATTGTTGATTTAAAGATACACATCAATCGATAATAAATCATTATCTTTCAAACAAAACGGTGATCTAGTATGTGAAGACAATAATTTATAATATAAATTATTGAAATGACTTTTCATTTAAAATTTGCTGATTTGTTTTTAAAATTCTTCATATTTCATCATAGTGTACTCAAATAATAATTCAAATCCAAAATCTTACTGATTTATGATATGTTGACCTGGAATACAGGGTACGACGTGATCATTATTCTGTTTACTTTATAAATGATTTTAATTTTCGCTTTGAATAATGAATTACTGAATTTATTTCAAAACAAGGCATTATTTGGTCTAAAAATCAGAAATTAAATAATTTTGATTTCAAGATACTCATCAATTAATAATACATCATTATTATAAAATATAATGGTGTTCTGGTATGTGAAGACAATAATTTATGATATAATTTTCTGAGTTTGACTTTTCATTTAAAATTTGCTGAGTTACTTTGATAATTCTACATATTTTATAATACTCAAATACTAATTCAAATCCAAAATCTTTCTGATTTATGATTTGTTGTCCTGGAATACAAGCTACGACGTGATCATTATTCTGTTCACTTAATAAATGATTTTCATTAATTTATTTCAAAACAAGGCATTATTTGGTCTAAAAATCAGAAATTAAATAATCTTGATTTCAAGATACTCATCAATCGATAATACATCATTATTATAAAATATAATGGTGCTCTGGTATGTGAAGACAATAATTTATGATATAATTTTCGCTTTGAATAATGAATTACTGAATTTATTTCAAAACAAGGCATTATTTGGTCTAAAAATCAGAAATTAAATAATCTTGATTCCAAGATACACATCAATCGATAATACATCATTATTTTTCAAACAAAACGGTGATCTGGTATGTTAAGACAATAATTTATAATATAAATTATTGAAATGACTTATCATATAAAATTTGCTGATTTGTTTTTAAAATTCTTTATATTTCATAATAGTGTACTCAAATAATAATTCAAATCCAAAATCTTACTGATTTATGATTTGTTGACCTGGAATACAGGGTACGACGTGATCATTATTCTGTTCACTTAATAAATAATTTTAATTTCCGCTTTGAATAATGAATTACTGAATTTATTTCAAATCATGGCATTTTTTTTATCTAAAAAAAAGAAATTAAATGATTTTTGATTCCAAGATACTCATCAATCGATATTACATCATTATCTTTTAAATACAACGGTGATCTGGTATGTAAAGACAATAATTTATAATATAAATTATTGAAATAACTTTTCATTTAAAATTTGCTGATTTGTTTTTAAAATTCTTCATATTTCATAATAGTGTACTCAAATAATAATTCAAATCCAAAATCTTACTGATTTATGATTTGTTGACCTGGAATACAGGGTACCACGTGATCATTATTCTGTTCACTTAATAAATGATTTTAATTTTCGCTTTGAATAATGAATTACTGAATCTATTTCAAAACAAGGCATTATTTGGTCTAAAAATCAGAAATTAAATAATCTTGATTCCAAGATACTCATCAATCGATAATACATCATTATCTTTTAAATACAACGGTGATCTGATATGTAAAGACAATAATTTATGATATAATTTTCTGAGTTTGACTTTTCATTTAAAATTTGCTGAGTTACTTTGATAATTCTACATATTTCATAATAGTGTACTCAAATACTAATTCAAATCCAAAATCTTTCTGATTTCTGATTTGTTGACCTGATATACAGGGTACGACTTGACCATTATTCTGTTTACTTTATAAATGATTTTAATTTTCGATTTGAATAATGAATTACAGAATTTATTTCAAATCATGGCAATTTTTTATCTAAAAATCAGAATTTAAATAATTTTGATTCCAAGATACTCATCAATCGATAACACATCATTATCTTTTAAATACAACGGTGATCTGGTATGCAAAGACAATAATTTATAATATAAATTATTGAAATGACTTTTCATTTAAAATTTGCTGATTTGTTTTTAAAATTCTTCATATTTCATAATAGTGTACTCAAATAATAATTCAAATCCAAAATCTTACTGATTTATGATATGTTGACCTGGAATACAGGGTACGACGTGATCATTATTTTGTTTATTTTATAAATGATTTTAATTTTCGCTTTGAATAATGAATTACTGAATTTTTTTCAAAACAAGGCATTATTTGGTCTAAAAATCAGAAATTAAATAATTTTGATTGCAAGATACTCATCAATCGATAATACATCATTATTATAAAATATAATGGTGATCTGGTATGTGAAGACAATAATTTATGATATAATTTTCTGAGTTTGACTTTTCATTTAAAATTTGCTGAGTTACTTTGATAATTCTACATATTTTATAATACTCAAATACTAATTTAAATCCAAAATCTTTCTGATTTATGATTTGTTGTCCTGGAATACAGGGTACAACGTCATCATTATTCTGTTCACTTAATAAATGATTTTAATTTTCGCTTTGAATACTGAATTACAGAATTTATTTCAAATCATGGCATTTTTTTATCTAAAAAACAGAAATTAAATGATTTTTGATTCCAAGATACACATCAATCGATAATACATCATTTTTTTTCAAACAAAACGGTGATCTGGTATGTAGAGACAATAATTTATAATATAAATTATTGAAATGACTTATCATATAAAATTTGCTGATTTGTTTTTAAAATTCTTCATATTTCATAATAGTGTACTCAAATAATAATTCAAATCCAAAATCTTACTGATTTATGATATGTTGACCTGGAATACAGGGTACGACGTGATCATTATTCTGTTTACTTTATAAATGATTTTAATTTTCGCTTTGAATAATGAATTACTGAATTTATTTCAAAACAAGGCATTATTTGGTCTAAAAATCAGAAATTAAATAATTTTGATTCAAAGATACTCTTCAATCGATATCTTTCAAATATAAAGGTGATCTGGTATCTAATGACAATGAGATATATTTTTAATTATTGAGTTAGACTTTTCACGTCAAATTTGCTGATTTATTTCGATAATTCTCCATATTTCATAATACAGTACTCACATACTAATTCAAATCCAAAATCTTTCTGATTTATGATTTGTTGACCTGGAATACAGGGTACGACGTGATTATTATTCTGTTTAATTTATAAGTGATTATAATTTTTGCTTTGAATAATGAATTACTGAATTTATTTCAAAACAAGGCATTATTTGGTCTAAAAATCAGAAATTAAATAATCTTGATTTCAAGATACTTATCAATCGATAATACATCATTTTTATAAAATATAATGGTGTTCTGGTATGTGAAGACAATAATTTATGATATAATTTTCTGAGTTTGACTTTTCATTTAAAATTTGCTGAGTTACTTTGATAATTCTACATATTTTATAATTCTCAAATACTAATTCAAATCCAAAATCTTTCTGATTTATGATTTGTTGTCCTGGAATACAAGCTACGACGTGATCATTATTCTGTTCACTTAATAAATGATTTTCATTTTCGATTTGAATAATGAATTACTGAATTTATTTCAAAACAAGGCATTATTTGGTCTAAAAATCAGAAATTAAATAATCTTGATTTCAAGATACTCATCAATCGATAATACATCATTATTATAAAATATAATGGTGCTCTGGTATGTGAAGACAATAATTTATGATATAATTTTCGCTTTGAATAATGAATTACTGAATTTATTTCAAAACAAGGCATTATTTGGTCTAAAAATCAGAAATTAAATAATCTTGATTCCAAGATACACATCAATCGATAATACATCATTATTTTTCAAACAAAACGGTGATCTGGTATGTTAAGACAATAATTTATAATATAAATTATTGAAATGACTTATCATATAAAATTTGCTGATTTGTTTTTAAAATTCTTCATATTTCATAATAGTGTACTCAAATAATAATTCAAATCCAAAATCTTACTGATTTATGATTTGTTGACCTGGAATACAGGGTACGACGTGATCATTATTCTGTTCACTTAATAAATAATTTTAATTTCCGCTTTGAATAATGAATTACTGAATTTATTTCAAATCATGGCATTTTTTTTATCTAAAAAAAAGAAATTAAATGATTTTTGATTCCAAGATACTCATCAATCGATATTACATCATTATCTTTTAAATACAACGGTGACCTGGTATGTAAAGACAATAATTTATAATATAAATTATTGAAATAACTTTTCATTTAAAATTTGCTGATTTGTTTTTAAAATTCTTCATATTTCATAATAGTGTACTCAAATAATAATTCAAATCCAAAATCTTACTGATTTATGATTTGTTGACCTGGAATACAGGGTACCACGTGATCATTATTCTGTTCACTTAATAAATGATTTTAATTTTCGCTTTTAATAATGAATTACTGAATCTATTTCAAAACAAGGCATTATTTGGTCTAAAAATCAGAAATTAAATAATCTTGATTCCAAGATATTCATCAATCGATAATACATCATTATTATACAATATAATAGTGATCTGGTATGTGAAGACAATAATTTATAATATAAATTATTGAAATGACTTATCATTTAAAATTTGCTGATTTGTTTTTAAAATTCTTCATATTTCATAATATTGTACTCAAATAATAATTCAAATCCAAAATCTTACTGATTTATGATTTGTTGACCTGGAATACAGGGTACGACGTGATCATTATTCTGTTCACTTAATAAATGATTTTAATTTTCGATTTGAATAATTAATCACAGAATTTATTTCATATCAAGAAATTATTTGATCTAAAAATCAGAATGGAAATAATTTTGATTCAAAGATACTCTTCAATCGATATCTTTCAAATATCAAGGTGATCTTGTATCTAATGACAATGAGATATATTTTTAATTATTGAGTTAGACTTTTCACGTCAAATTTGCTGATTTATTTCGATAATTCTCCATATTTCATAATAGTGGACTCAAATAATAATTCAAATCCAAAATCTTACTGATTTATGATTTATTGACATGGAATGTAGGGTACGACGTGATCATTATTCTGTTAACTTTATAAATGATTTTAACTTTCGATTTGTATGATAAATTACAGAATTTATTTCAAATCATGGCATTTTTTTATTCAAAAAAAAAAAAATTAAATGATTTTTGATTCCGAGATACTCATCAATCGATAATACATCATTATCTTTTAAATACAACGGTGATCTGGTATGTAAAGACAATAATTTATAATATAAATTATTGAAATGACTTTTCATTTAAAATTTTCTGATTTGTTTTTAAAATTCTTCATATTTCATAATAGTGTACTCAAATAATAATTCAAATCCAAAATCTTTCTGATTTATGATTTGTTGACCTGGAATACAGGGTACCACGTGATCATTATTCTGTTCACTTAATAAATGATTTTAATTTTCGCTTTGAATAATGAATTACTGAATCTATTTCAAAACAAGGCATTATTTGGTCTAAAAATCAGAAATTAAATAATCTTGATTCCAAGATACTCATCAATCGATAATACATCATTATTATAAAATATAATGGTGATCTGGTGTGTGAAGACAAGTCATTTCAATAATTTATATTATAAATTATTATCATTTAAAATTTGCTGATTTGTTTTTAAAATTCTTCATATTTCATAATAGTGTACTCAAATAATAATTCAAATCCAAAATCTTACTGATTTATGATTTGTTGACCTGGAATACAGGGTACGACGTGAACATTATTCTGTTCACTTTATAAATGATTTTAATTTTCGATTTGAATAATGAATTACAGAATTTATTTCATATCAAGGAATTATTTGGTCTAAAAATCAGAATTTAAATAATTTTGATTCCAAGATACTCATCAATCGATATCTTTCAAATATAAAGGTGATCTGGTATCTAATGACAATGAGATATATTTTTAATTATTGAGTTAGACTTTTCACGTAAAGTTTGCTGATTTATTTCGATAATTCTCCATATTTCATAAAACAGTACTCGAATACTAATTCAAATCCAAAATCTTTCTGATTTATGATTTGTTGTCCTGGAATACAGGGTACGACGTGATCATTATTCTGTTCACTTTATAAATGATTTTAATTTTCGATTTGAATAATGAATTACATAGTTTATTTCAAATCATGGCATTTTTTATCTAAAAAACAGAAATTAAATGATTTTTGATTCCAAGAAACTCATCAATCGATAATACATCATTATCTTTTAAATACAACGGTGATCTGGTATGTAAAGACAATAATTTATAATATAAATTTTTGAAATGACTTTCATATAAAATTTGCTGATTTGTTTTTAAAATTCTTTATATTTCATAATACAGTACTCGAATACTAATTCAAATCCAAAATCTTTCTGATTTATGATTTGTTGACTTGGAATACAGGGTACGACGTGATCATTATTCTGTTCACTTAATAAATGATTTTAATTTTCGCTTTGAATAATGAATTACTGAATTTATTTCAAATCAAGGCATTTTTTGTTCTAAAAAGAAGAAATCATTATTAATTAAATAATTTTTGATTCCAAGATTCTCATCAATCGATAATACATCATTATTAAAAAATATAATGGTGATCTGGTATGTGAAGACAATAATTTATAATATAAATTATTGAATTTGATTTTCATTTAAAATTTGCTGATTTGTTTCGATAATTCTCCATATTTCATAATACAGTACTCACATACTAATTCAAATCCAAAATCTTTCTGATTTATGATTTGTTGACATGGAATGCAGGGTACGACGTGATCATTATTCTGTTAACTTTATAAATGATTTTAACTTTCGGTTTGAATAATGAATTACTGAATTTATTTCAAAACAAGGCATTATTTGGTCTAAAAATCAGAAATTAAATAATCTTGATTCCAAGATACTCATCAATCGATAATACATCATTATTATAAAATATGATGGTGATCTGGTATGTGAAGACAATAATTTATAATATAATTTTCTGAGTTTGACTTTTCATTTAAAATTTGCTGAGTTACTTTGATAATTCTACATATTTTATAATACTCAAATACTAATTCAAATCCAAAATCTTTCTGATTTATGATTTGTTGTCCTGGAATACAGGGTATGACGTGATCATTATTCTGTTCACTTAATAAATGATTTTAATTTGCGATTTGAATACTGAATTACAGAATTTATTTCAAATCATGGCATTTTTTTATCTCAAAAACCGAAATTAAATGATTGTTGATTCAAAGATACACATCAATCGATTATACATCATTATCTTTTAAATACAACGGTGATCTGGTATGTAAAGACAATAATTTCTAATTTAAATTATTGAAATGACTTTTCATTTAAAATTTGCTGATTTGTTTTTAAAATTCTTCATATTTCATAATAGTGTACTCAAATAATAATTCAAATCCAAAATCTTTCTGATTTACGATTTGTTGACCTGGAATACAGGGTACGACGTGATCATTATTCTGATTACTTTATAAATGATTTTAATTTTCGCTTTGAATAATGAATTACTGAATCTATTTCAAAACAAGGCATTATCTGGTCTAAAAATCAGAAATTAAATAATCTTGATTCCAAGATACTCATCAATCAATAATACATCATTATTATAAAATATAATAGTGATCTGGTATGTGAAGACAATAATTTATAATATAAATTATTGAAATGACTTATCATTTAAAATTTGCTGATTTGTTTCGATAATTCTCCATATTTCATAATACAGTACTCACATACTAATTCAAATCCAAAATCTTTCTGATTTATGATTTGTTGACCTGGAATACAGGGTACGACGTGATCATTATTCTGTTCCCTTAATAAATGATTTTAATTTTCGATTTGAATAATGAATTACAGAATTTATTTCATATCAAGGAATTATTTGGTCTAAAAATCAGAATTTAAATAATTTTGATTCCAAGATACTCATCAATCGATATCTTTCAAATATAAAGGTGATCTGGTATCTAATGATAATGAGATTTAATTATAGAGTTAGACTTTTTACGTGAAATTTGCTGATTTATTTCGATAATTCACCATATTTCATAATACAGTACTCGAATACTAATTCAAATCCAAAATCTTTCTGATTTATGATTTGTTGACTTTGAATACAGGGTACGACGTGATCATTATTCTGTTCCCTTAATAAATGATTTTAATTTTCGATTTGAATAATGAATTACAGAATTTATTTCAAAACAAGGCATTATTTGGTCTAAAAATCAGAATTTAAATAATTTTGATTCCAAGATACTCATCAATCGATATCTTTCAAATATAAAGGTGATCTGGTATCTAATGATAATGAGATTTAATTATTGAGTTAGCCTTTTCACGTCAAATTTGCTGATTTATTTCGATAATTCACCATATTTCATAATACAGTACTCGAATACTAATTCAAATCCAAAATCATTCTGATTTATGATTTGTTGACCTGGAATACAGGGTACGACGTGATCATTATTCTGTTCACTTAATAAATGATTTTAATTTTTTGCTTTGAATAATGAATTACTGAATTTATTTCAAATCAAGGCATTTTTTGTTCTAAAAAGCAGAATTTAAATAATTTTGATTCCAAGATACTCATCAATCGATATCTTTCAAATATAAAGGTGATCTGGTATCTAAAGACAATAATAAATATTCTTAATTATTGAGTTTGACTTTTCACGTCAAATTTGCTGATTTATTTCGATAATTCTCAATATTTCATAATACAGTACTCGAATACTAATTCAAATCCAAAATCTTTCTTATTTATTAATTGTTGACCTGCAATACGTGATCATCATTCTGTTCACTTAATAAATGATTTTAATGTTCGATTTGAATAATGAATTACTGAATTTATTTCAAAACAAGGAACTTTTTGTTCCAAAAATCAAAAATTAAATAATTTTTGATTCCAAGATACTCATCAATCGATAATACATCATTATTATAAAACATAATGGTGATCTGGTATGTGAAGACAATAATTTATAATATAAATTATTGAAATGACTTTTCATTTAAAATTTGCTGATTTGTTTTTAAAATTCTTCATATTTCATAATAGTGTACTCAAATAATAATTCAAATCCAAAATCTTTCTGATTTATGATTTGTTGACCTGGAATACAGGGTACGACGTGATCATTATTCTGTTCACTTAATAAATGATTTTAATTTTCGATTTGAATAATGAATTACAGAATTTATTTCATATCAAGGAATTATTTGTTCTAAAAATCAGAATTTAAATAATTTTGAGTCAAAGATACTCTTCAATCGATATCTTTCAAATATAAAGGTGATCTGGTATCTTATGACAATGAGATATATTTTTAATTATTAAGTTAGACTTTTCACGTCAAATTTGCTGATTTATTTCGATAATTCTCCATATTTCATAATACAGTACTCACTTACTAATTCAAATCCAAAATCTTTCTGATTTATGATTTGTTGACCTGGAATACAGGGTACGACGTGATCATTATTCTGTTCACTTAATAAATGATTTTCATTTTCGATTTGAATAATGAATTACAGAATTTTTTTCATATCAAGGAATTATTTGGTCTAAAAATCAGAATTTAAATAATTTTGATTCCAAGATACTCATCAATCGATATCTTTCAAATATAAAGGTGATATGGTATCTAATGATAATAATAAATATTCTTAATTATTGAGTTTGACTTTTCACGTCAAATTTGCTGATTTATTTCGATAATTCTCAATATTTCATAATACAGTACTCGAATACTAATTCAAATCCAAAATCTTTCTTATTTATTAATTGTTGACCTGCAATACGTGATCATCATTCTGTTCACTTAATAAATGATTTTAATGTTCGATTTGAATAATGAATTACTGAATTTATTTCAAAACAAGGAACTTTTTGTTCCAAAAATCAAAAATTAAATAATTTTTGATTCCAAGATACTCATCAATCGATAATACATCATTATTATAAAACATAATGGTGATCTGGTATGTGAAGACAATAATTTATAATATAAATTATTGAAATGACTTTTCATTTAAAATTTGCTGATTTGTTTTTAAAATTCTTCATATTTCATAATAGTGTACTCAAATAATAATTCAAATCCAAAATCTTTCTGATTTATGATTTGTTGACCTGGAATACAGGGTACGACGTGATCATTATTCTGTTCACTTAATAAATGATTTTAATTTTCGATTTGAATAATGAATTACAGAATTTATTTCATATCAAGGAATTATTTGGTCTAAAAATCAGAATTTAAATAATTTTGATTCAAAGATACTCTTCAATCGATATCTTTCAAATATAAAGGTGATCTGGTATCTAATGACAATGAGATATATTTTTAATTATTGAGTTACACTTTTCACGTCAAATTTGCTAATTTATTTCGATAATTCTCCATATTTCATAATACAGTGCTCACATACTAATTCAAATCCAAAATCTTTCTGATTTATGATTTGTTGACCTGGAATACAGGGTACGACGTGATTATTATTCTGTTTACTTTATAAGTGATTTTAATTTTCGCTTTGAATAATGAATTACTGAATTTATTTCAAATAAAGGCATTATTTGGTCTAAAAATCAGAAATTAAATAATCTTGATTCCAAGATACTCATCAATCGATAATACATCATTATTATAAAATATAATGGTGATCTGGTATGTGAAGACAATAATTTATGATATAATTTTCTAAGTTTGACTTTACATTTAAAATTTGCTGAGTTACTTTGATAATTCTACATATTTTATAATACTCAAATACTAATTCAAATCCAAAATCTTTCTGATTTATGATTTGTTGACCTGGAATACAGGGTACGACGTGATCATTATTCTGTTTACTTTATAAATGATTTTAATTTTCGCTTTGAATAATGAATTACTGAATTTATTTCAAAACAAGGCATTATTTGGTCTAAAAATCAGAAATTAAATAATCTTGATTCCAAGATACTCATCAATCGATAATACATCATTATTATAAAATATGATGGTGATCTGGTATGTGAAGACAATAATTTATGATATAATTTTCTGAGTTTGACTTTTCATTTAAAATTTGCTGAGTTACTTTGATAATTCTACATATTTTATAATACTCAAATACTAATTTAAATCCAAAATCTTTCTGATTTATGATTTGTTGTCCTGGAATACAGGGTACAACGTCATCATTATTCTGTTCACTTAATAAATGATTTTCATTTTCGATTTGAATAATGAATTATTTTTCAAACAAAACGGTGATCTGGTATGTAAAGACAATAATTTATAATATAAATTATTGAAATGACTTATCATATAAAATTTGCTGATTTGTTTTTAAAATTCTTCATATTTCATAATAGTGTACTCAAATAATAATTCAAATCCAAAATCTTACTGATTTATAATATGTTGACCTGGAATACAGGGTACGACGTGATCCTTATTCTGTTTACTTTATAAATGATTTTAATTTTCGCTTTGAATAATGAATTACTGAATTTATTTCAAAACAAGGCATTATTTGGTCTAAAAATCAGAAATTAAATAATTTTGATTTCAAGATACTCATCAATTAATAATACATCATTATTATAAAATATAATGGTGATCTGGTATGTGAAGACAATAATTTATGATATAATTTTCTGAGTTTGACTTTTCATTTAAAATTTGCTGAGTTACTTTGATAATTCTACATATTTTATAATACTCAAATACTAATTCAAATCCAAAATCTTTCTGATTTATGATTTGTTGTCCTGGAATACAGGGTATGACGTGATCATTATTCTGTTCACTTAATAAATGATTTTAATTTTCGATTTGAATACTGAATTACAGAATTTATTTCAAATCATGGCATTTTTTTTATCTCAAAAACCGAAATTAAATGATTGTTGATTCAAAGATACACATCAATCGATAATAAATCATTATCTTTCAAACAAAACGGTGATCTAGTATGTGAAGACAATAATTTATAATATAAATTATTGAAATGACTTTTCATTTAAAATTTGCTGATTTGTTTTTAAAATTCTTCATATTTCATAATAGTGTACTCAAATAATAATTCAAATCCAAAATCTTACTGATTTATGATATGTTGACCTGGAATACAGGGTACGACGTGATCATTATTCTGTTTACTTTATAAATGATTTTAACTTTCGATTTGTATGATGAATTACAGAATTTATTTCAAATCATGGCATTTTTTTATCTAAAAAACAGAAATTAAATGATTTTTGATTCCAAGATACTCATCAATCGATAATACATCATTATCTTTTAAATACAACGGTGATCTGATATGTAAAGACAATAATTTATGATATAATTTTCTGAGTTTGACTTTTCATTTAAAATTTGCTGAGTTACTTTGATAATTCTACATATTTCATAATAGTGTACTCAAATACTAATTCAAATCCAAAATCTTTCTGATTTCTGATTTGTTGACCTGATATACAGGGTACGACTTGACCATTATTCTGTTTACTTTATAAATGATTTTAATTTTCGATTTGAATAATGAATTACAGAATTTATTTCAAATCATGGCAATTTTTTATCTAAAAATCAGAATTTAAATAATTTTGATTCCAAGATACTCATCAATCGATAACACATCATTATCTTTTAAATACAACGGTGATCTGGTATGCAAAGACAATAATTTATAATATAAATTATTGAAATGACTTTTCATTTAAAATTTGCTGATTTGTTTTTAAAATTCTTCATATTTCATAATAGTGTACTCAAATAATAATTCAAATCCAAAATCTTACTGATTTATGATATGTTGACCTGGAATACAGGGTACGACGTGATCATTATTTTGTTTATTTTATAAATGATTTTAATTTTCGCTTTGAATAATGAATTACTGAATTTTTTTCAAAACAAGGCATTATTTGGTCTAAAAATCAGAAATTAAATAATTTTGATTGCAAGATACTCATCAATCGATAATACATCATTATTATAAAATATAATGGTGATCTGGTATGTGAAGACAATAATTTATGATATAATTTTCTGAGTTTGACTTTTCATTTAAAATTTGCTGAGTTACTTTGATAATTCTACATATTTTATAATACTCAAATACTAATTTAAATCCAAAATCTTTCTGATTTATGATTTGTTGTCCTGGAATACAGGGTACAACGTCATCATTATTCTGTTCACTTAATAAATGATTTTAATTTTCGCTTTGAATACTGAATTACAGAATTTATTTCAAATCATGGCATTTTTTTATCTAAAAAACAGAAATTAAATGATTTTTGATTCCAAGATACACATCAATCGATAATACATCATTTTTTTTCAAACAAAACGGTGATCTGGTATGTAGAGACAATAATTTATAATATAAATTATTGAAATGACTTATCATATAAAATTTGCTGATTTGTTTTTAAAATTCTTCATATTTCATAATAGTGTACTCAAATAATAATTCAAATCCAAAATCTTACTGATTTATGATATGTTGACCTGGAATACAGGGTACGACGTGATCCTTATTCTGTTTACTTTATAAATGATTTTAATTTTCGCTTTGAATAATGAATTACTGAATTTATTTCAAAACAAGGCATTATTTGGTCTAAAAATCAGAAATTAAATAATTTTGATTCAAAGATACTCTTCAATCGATATCTTTCAAATATAAAGGTGATCTGGTATCTAATGACAATGAGATATATTTTTAATTATTGAGTTAGACTTTTCACGTCAAATTTGCTGATTTATTTCGATAATTCTCCATATTTCATAATACAGTACTCACATACTAATTCAAATCCAAAATCTTTCTGATTTATGATTTGTTGACCTGGAATACAGGGTACGACGTGATTATTATTCTGTTTAATTTATAAGTGATTATAATTTTTGCTTTGAATAATGAATTACTGAATTTATTTCAAAACAAGGCATTATTTGGTCTAAAAATCAGAAATTAAATAATCTTGATTTCAAGATACTTATCAATCGATAATACATCATTTTTATAAAATATAATGGTGTTCTGGTATGTGAAGACAATAATTTATGATATAATTTTCTGAGTTTGACTTTTCATTTAAAATTTGCTGAGTTACTTTGATAATTCTACATATTTTATAATACTCAAATACTAATTCAAATCCAAAATCTTTCTGATTTATGATTTGTTGTCCTGGAATACAAGCTACGACGTGATCATTATTCTGTTCACTTAATAAATGATTTTCATTTTCGATTTGAATAATGAATTACTGAATTTATTTCAAAACAAGGCATTATTTGGTCTAAAAATCAGAAATTAAATAATCTTGATTTCAAGATACTCATCAATCGATAATACATCATTATTATAAAATATAATGGTGCTCTGGTATGTGAAGACAATAATTTATGATATAATTTTCGCTTTGAATAATGAATTACTGAATTTATTTCAAAACAAGGCATTATTTGGTCTAAAAATCAGAAATTAAATAATCTTGATTCCAAGATACACATCAATCGATAATACATCATTATTTTTCAAACAAAACGGTGATCTGGTATGTTAAGACAATAATTTATAATATAAATTATTGAAATGACTTATCATATAAAATTTGCTGATTTGTTTTTAAAATTCTTCATATTTCATAATAGTGTACTCAAATAATAATTCAAATCCAAAATCTTACTGATTTATGATTTGTTGACCTGGAATACAGGGTACGACGTGATCATTATTCTGTTCACTTAATAAATAATTTTAATTTCCGCTTTGAATAATGAATTACTGAATTTATTTCAAATCATGGCATTTTTTTTATCTAAAAAAAAGAAATTAAATGATTTTTGATTCCAAGATACTCATCAATCGATATTACATCATTATCTTTTAAATACAACGGTGACCTGGTATGTAAAGACAATAATTTATAATATAAATTATTGAAATAACTTTTCATTTAAAATTTGCTGATTTGTTTTTAAAATTCTTCATATTTCATAATAGTGTACTCAAATAATAATTCAAATCCAAAATCTTACTGATTTATGATTTGTTGACCTGGAATACAGGGTACCACGTGATCATTATTCTGTTCACTTAATAAATGATTTTAATTTTCGCTTTTAATAATGAATTACTGAATCTATTTCAAAACAAGGCATTATTTGGTCTAAAAATCAGAAATTAAATAATCTTGATTCCAAGATACTCATCAATCGATAATACATCATTATTATACAATATAATAGTGATCTGGTATGTGAAGACAATAATTTATAATATAAATTATTGAAATGACTTATCATTTAAAATTTGCTGATTTGTTTTTAAAATTCTTCATATTTCATAATATTGTACTCAAATAATAATTCAAATCCAAAATCTTACTGATTTATGATTTGTTGACCTGGAATACAGGGTACGACGTGATCATTATTCTGTTCACTTAATAAATGATTTTAATTTTCGATTTGAATAATTAATCACAGAATTTATTTCATATCAAGAAATTATTTGATCTAAAAATCAGAATGGAAATAATTTTGATTCAAAGATACTCTTCAATCGATATCTTTCAAATATCAAGGTGATCTTGTATCTAATGACAATGAGATATATTTTTAATTATTGAGTTAGACTTTTCACGTCAAATTTGCTGATTTATTTCGATAATTCTCCATATTTCATAATAGTGGACTCAAATAATAATTCAAATCCAAAATCTTACTGATTTATGATTTGTTGTCCTGGAATACAGGGTACGACGTGATCATTATTCTGTTCACTTTATAAATGATTTTAATTTTCGATTTGAATAATGAATTACATAGTTTATTTCAAATCATGGCATTTTTTATCTAAAAAACAGAAATTAAATGATTTTTGATTCCAAGAAACTCATCAATCGATAACACATCATTATCTTTTAAATACAACGGTGATCTGGTATGCAAAGACAATAATTTATAATATAAATTATTGAAATGACTTTTCATTTAAAATTTGCTGATTTATTTCGATAATTCTCCATATTTCATAATACAGTGCTCACATACTAATTCAAATCCAAAATCTATCTGATTTATGATTTGTTGACTTGGAATACAGGGTACGACGTGATCATTATTCTGTTCACTTAATAAATGATTTTAATTTTCGCTTTGAATAATGAATTACTGAATCTATTTCAAAACAAGGCATTATTTGGTCTAAAAATCAGAAATTAAATAATCTTGATTCCAAGATACTCATCAATCGATAATACATCATTATTATAAAATATAATGGTGATCTGGTGTGTGAAGACAAGTCATTTCAATAATTTATATTATAAATTATTATCATTTAAAATTTGCTGATTTGTTTTTAAAATTCTTCATATTTCATAATAGTGTACTCAAATAATAATTCAAATCCAAAATCTTACTGATTTATGATTTGTTGACCTGGAATACAGGGTACGACGTGAACATTATTCTGTTCACTTTATAAATGATTTTAATTTTCGATTTGAATAATGAATTACAGAATTTATTTCATATCAAGGAATTATTTGGTCTAAAAATCAGAATTTAAATAATTTTGATTCCAAGATACTCATCAATCGATATCTTTCAAATATAAAGGTGATCTGGTATCTAATGACAATGAGATATATTTTTAATTATTGAGTTAGACTTTTCACGTAAAGTTTGCTGATTTATTTCGATAATTCTCCATATTTCATAAAACAGTACTCGAATACTAATTCAAATCCAAAATCTTTCTGATTTATGATTTGTTGTCCTGGAATACAGGGTACGACGTGATCATTATTCTGTTCACTTTATAAATGATTTTAATTTTCGATTTGAATAATGAATTACATAGTTTATTTCAAATCATGGCATTTTTTATCTAAAAAACAGAAATTAAATGATTTTTGATTCCAAGAAACTCATCAATCGATAATACATCATTATCTTTTAAATGCAACGGTGATCTGGTATGTAAAGACAATAATTTATAATATAAATTTTTGAAATGACTTTCATATAAAATTTGCTGATTTGTTTTTAAAATTCTTTATATTTCATAATACAGTACTCGAATACTAATTCAAATCCAAAATCTTTCTGATTTATGATTTGTTGACTTGGAATACAGGGTACGACGTGATCATTATTCTGTTCACTTAATAAATGATTTTAATTTTCGCTTTGAATAATGAATTACTGAATTTATTTCAAATCAAGGCATTTTTTGTTCTAAAAAGAAGAAATCATTATTAATTAAATAATTTTTGATTCCAAGATTCTCATCAATCGATAATACATCATTATTAAAAAATATAATGGTGATCTGGTATGTGAAGACAATAATTTATAATATAAATTATTGAATTTGATTTTCATTTAAAATTTGCTGATTTGTTTCGATAATTCTCCATATTTCATAATACAGTACTCACATACTAATTCAAATCCAAAATCTTTCTGATTTATGATTTGTTGACATGGAATGCAGGGTACGACGTGATCATTATTCTGTTAACTTTATAAATGATTTTAACTTTCGGTTTGAATAATGAATTACTGAATTTATTTCAAAACAAGGCATTATTTGGTCTAAAAATCAGAAATTAAATAATCTTGATTCCAAGATACTCATCAATCGATAATACATCATTATTATAAAATATGATGGTGATCTGGTATGTGAAGACAATAATTTATAATATAATTTTCTGAGTTTGACTTTTCATTTAAAATTTGCTGAGTTACTTTGATAATTCTACATATTTTATAATACTCAAATACTAATTCAAATCCAAAATCTTTCTGATTTATGATTTGTTGTCCTGGAATACAGGGTATGACGTGATCATTATTCTGTTCACTTAATAAATGATTTTAATTTGCGATTTGAATACTGAATTACAGAATTTATTTCAAATCATGGCATTTTTTTATCTCAAAAACCGAAATTAAATGATTGTTGATTCAAAGATACACATCAATCGATTATACATCATTATCTTTTAAATACAACGGTGATCTGGTATGTAAAGACAATAATTTCTAATTTAAATTATTGAAATGACTTTTCATTTAAAATTTGCTGATTTGTTTTTAAAATTCTTCATATTTCATAATAGTGTACTCAAATAATAATTCAAATCCAAAATCTTTCTGATTTACGATTTGTTGACCTGGAATACAGGGTACGACGTGATCATTATTCTGATTACTTTATAAATGATTTTAATTTTCGCTTTGAATAATGAATTACTGAATCTATTTCAAAACAAGGCATTATCTGGTCTAAAAATCAGAAATTAAATAATCTTGATTCCAAGATACTCATCAATCAATAATACATCATTATTATAAAATATAATAGTGATCTGGTATGTGAAGACAATAATTTATAATATAAATTATTGAAATGACTTATCATTTAAAATTTGCTGATTTGTTTCGATAATTCTCCATATTTCATAATACAGTACTCACATACTAATTCAAATCCAAAATCTTTCTGATTTATGATTTGTTGACCTGGAATACCGGGTACGACGTGATCATTATTCTGTTTACTTTATAAATGATTTTAATTTTCGCTTTGAATAATGAATTACTGAATCTATTTCAAAACAAAGCATTATTTGGTCTAAAAATCAGAAATTAAATAATCTTGATTCCTAGATACTCATCAATCGATAATACATCATTATTATAAAATATAATAGTGATCTGGTATGTGAAGACAATAAATTATAATATAAATTATTGAAATGACTTATGATATAAAATTTGCTGATTTGTTTTTAAAATTCTTCATATTTCATATTAGTGTACTCAAATAATAATTCAAATCCAAAATCTTTCTGATTTATGATTTGTTGACCTGGAATACAGGGTACGACGTGATCATTATTCTGTTCACTTAATAAATGATTTAATTATTTGCTTTGAATAATGAATTACTGAATTTATTTCAAATCAAGGCATTTTTTGTTCTAAAAAACAGAAATCATTATTAATTAAATAATTTTTGATTCCAAGATACTCATCAATCGATAATACATCATTATTAAAAAATATAATGGTGATCTGGTATGTGAAGACAATAATTTATAATATAAATTATTGAATTTGACTTTTCATTTAAAATTTGCTGATTTGTTTTTAAAATTCTCCATATTTCATAATACAGTACTCAAATACTAATTCAAATCAAAAATCTTTCTAATTTATTAATTGTTGACCTGCAATACAGGGTACGACGTGATCATTATTCTGTTCACTTAATAAATGATTTTAATTTTCGATTTGAATAATGAATTACGGAATTTATTTCATATCAAGGAATTATTTGGTCTAAAAATCAGAAATTAAATAATCTTGATTCCAAGATACTCATCAATCGATAATACATCATTATTATGAAATATAATGGTGATCTGGTATGTGAAGACAATAATTTATAATATAAATTATTGAAATGACTTATCATTTAAAATTTGCTGATTTGTTTTTAAAATTCTTCATATTTCATAATAGTGTACTCAAATAATAATTCAAATCCAAAATCTTACTGATTTATGATTTGTTGACCTGGAATACAGGGTACGACGTGATCATTATTCTGTTCACTTAATAAATGATTTTAATTTTCGATTTGAATAATGAATTACAGAATTTATTTCAAATCATGGCATTTTTTTATCTAAAAAACAGCAATTAAATGATTTTTGATTCCAAGATACTCATCAATTGATAATACATCATTATCTTTTAATTACAACGGTGATCTGGTATGTAAAGACAATAATTTATAATATAAATTATTGAAATGACTTATCATTTAAAATTTGTGGATTTCTTTTTAAAATTCTTCATATTTCATAATAGTGTACTCAAATAATAATTCAAATCCAAAATCTTACTGATTTATGATTTGTTGACCTGGAATACAGGGTACAACGTGATCATTATTCTCTTCACCTAATAAATGATTTTAATTTTCGATTTGAATAATGAATTACAGAATTTATTTTATATCAAGGAATTATTTGGTCTAAAAATCAGAATTTAAATAATTTTGATTCAAAGATACTCTTCAATCGATAATACATCATTATTATAAAATATGATGGTGATCTGGTATGTGAAGACAATAATTTATGATATAATTTTCTGAGTTTGACTTTTCATTTGAAATTTGCTGAGTTACTTTGATAATTCTACATATTTAATAATACTCAAATACTAATTCAAATCCAAAATCTTTCTGATTTATGATTTGTTGTCGTGGTATGTAAAGACAATAATTTATAATATAAATTATTGAATTTGACTTTTCATTTAAAATTTGCTGATTTGTTTTTAAAATTCTCCATATTTCATAATACAGTACTCAAATACTAATTCAAATCAAAAATCTTTCTAATTTATCAATTGTTGACCTGCAATACAGGGTACGACGTGATCATTATTCTGTTCACTTAATAAATGATTTTAATTTTCGATTTGAATAATGAATTACAGAATTTATTTCATATCAAGGAATTATTTGGTCTAAAAATCAGAAATTAAATAATCTTGATTCCAAGATACACATCAATCGATAATAAATCATTATCTTTCAAACAAAACGGTGATCTGGTATGTAAAGACAATAATTTATAATATAAATTATTGAATTTCACTTTTCATTTAAAATTTGCTGATTTGTTTTTAAAATTCTTCATATTTCATAATAGTGTACTCAAATAATAATTCAAATCCAAAATCTTACTGATTTATGATTTTTTGACCTGGAATGCAGACTACGACGTGATTATTATTCTGTTTACTTTATAAATGATTTTAATTTTCGATTTGAATAATGAATTACTGAATTTATTTCAAAACAAGGCATTATTTGGTCTAAAAATCAGAAATTAAATAATCTTGATTCCAAGATACTCATCAATCGATAATACATCATTATTATAAAATATAATGGTGATCTGGTATGTGAAGACAATAATTTATGATATAATTTTCTGAGTTTGACTTTTCATTTAAAATTTGCTGAGTTACTTTGATAATTGTACATATTTTATAATACTCAAATACAAATTCAAATCCAAAATCTTTCTGATTTATGATTTGTTGACCTGAAATACAAGGTACGACGTGACCATTATTCTGTTTACTTTATAAATGATTTTAATTTTCGATTTGAATAATGAATTACAGAATTTATTTCAAATCATGGCATTTTTTTATCTAAAAAACAAAATTAAATGATTTTTGATTCCAAGATACACATCAATCGATAATACATCATTATTTTTCAAACAAAACGGTGATCTGGTATGTAAAGACAATAATTTATAATATAAATTATTGAAATGACTTTTCATTTAAAATTTGCTGATTTGTTTTTAAAATTCTTCATATTTCATAATTGTGTACTCAAATAATAATTCAAATCCAAAATCTTTCTGATTTATGATTTGTTGACCTGGAATACAGGGTACGACGTGATCATTATTCTGTTCCCTTAATAAATGATTTTAATTTTCGATTTGAATAATGAATTACAGAATTTATTTCATATCAAGGAATTATTTGGTCTAAAAATCAGAATTTAAATAATTTTGATTCCAAGATACTCATCAATCGATATCTTTCAAATATAAAGGTGATCTGGTATCTAATGATAATGAGATTTAATTATAGAGTTAGACTTTTTACGTGAAATTTGCTGATTTATTTCGATAATTCACCATATTTCATAATACAGTACTCGAATACTAATTCAAATCCAAAATCTTTCTGATTTATGATTTGTTGACCTTGAATACAGGGTACGACGTGATCATTATTCTGTTCCCTTAATAAATGATTTTAATTTTCGATTTGAATAATGAATTACAGAATTTATTTCATATCAAGGAATTATTTGGTCTAAAAATCAGAATTTAAATAATTTTGATTCCAAGATACTCATCAATCGATATCTTTCAAATATAAAGGTGATCTGGTATCTAATGATAATGAGATTTAATTATTGAGTTAGACTTTTCACGTCAAATTTGCTGATTTATTTCGATAATTCACCATATTTCATAATACAGTACTCGAATACTAATTCAAATCCAAAATCATTCTGATTTATGATTTGTTGACCTGGAATACAGGGTACGACGTGATCATTATTCTGTTCACTTAATAAATGATTTTAATTTTTTGCTTTGAATAATGAATTACTGAATTTATTTCAAATCAAGGCATTTTTTGTTCTAAAAAGCAGAATTTAAATAATTTTGATTCCAAGATACTCATCAATCGATATCTTTCAAATATAAAGGTGATCTGGTATCTAAAGACAATAATAAATATTCTTAATTATTGAGTTTGACTTTTCACGTCAAATTTGCTGATTTATTTCGATAATTCTAAATATTTCATAATACAGTACTCGAATACTAATTCAAATCCAAAATCTTTCTTATTTATTAATTGTTGACCTGCAATACAGGGTATGACGTGATCATCATTCTGTTCACTTAATAAATGATTTTAATGTTCGATTTGAATAATGAATTACTGAATTTATTTCAAAACAAGGAACTTTTTGTTCCAAAAATCAAAAATTAAATAATTTTTGATTCCAAGATACTCATCAATCGATAATACATCATTATTATAAAACATAATGGTGATCTGGTATGTGAAGACAATAATTTATAATATAAATTATTGAAATGACTTTTCATTTAAAATTTGCTGATTTGTTTTTAAAATTCTTCATATTTCATAATAGTGTACTCAAATAATAATTCAAATCCAAAATCTTTCTGATTTATGATTTGTTGACCTGGAATACAGGGTACGACGTGATCATTATTCTGTTCACTTAATAAATGATTTTAATTTTCGATTTGAATAATGAATTACAGAATTTATTTCATATCAAGGAATTATTTGTTCTAAAAATCAGAATTTAAATAATTTTGAGTCAAAGATACTCTTCAATCGATATCTTTCAAATATAAAGGTGATCTGGTATCTTATGACAATGAGATATATTTTTAATTATTAAGTTAGACTTTTCACGTCAAATTTGCTGATTTATTTCGATAATTCTCCATATTTCATAATACAGTACTCACTTACTAATTCAAATCCAAAATCTTTCTGATTTATGATTTGTTGACCTGGAATACAGGGTACGACGTGATCATTATTCTGTTCACTTAATAAATGATTTTCATTTTCGATTTGAATAATGAATTACAGAATTTTTTTCATATCAAGGAATTATTTGGTCTAAAAATCAGAATTTAAATAATTTTGATTCCAAGATACTCATCAATCGATATCTTTCAAATATAAAGGTGATATGGTATCTAATGATAATAATAAATATTCTTAATTATTGAGTTTGACTTTTCACGTCAAATTTGCTGATTTATTTCGATAATTCTCAATATTTCATAATACAGTACTCGAATACTAATTCAAATCCAAAATCTTTCTTATTTATTAATTGTTGACCTGCAATACGTGATCATCATTCTGTTCACTTAATAAATGATTTTAATGTTCGATTTGAATAATGAATTACTGAATTTATTTCAAAACAAGGAACTTTTTGTTCCAAAAATCAAAAATTAAATAATTTTTGATTCCAAGATACTCATCAATCGATAATACATCATTATTATAAAACATAATGGTGATCTGGTATGTGAAGACAATAATTTATAATATAAATTATTGAAATGACTTTTCATTTAAAATTTGCTGATTTGTTTTTAAAATTCTTCATATTTCATAATAGTGTACTCAAATAATAATTCAAATCCAAAATCTTTCTGATTTATGATTTGTTGACCTGGAATACAGGGTACGACGTGATCATTATTCTGTTCACTTAATAAATGATTTTAATTTTCGATTTGAATAATGAATTACAGAATTTATTTCATATCAAGGAATTATTTGTTCTAAAAATCAGAATTTAAATAATTTTGAGTCAAAGATACTCTTCAATCGATATCTTTCAAATATAAAGGTGATCTGGTATCTTATGACAATGAGATATATTTTTAATTATTGAGTTAGACTTTTCACGTCAAATTTGCTGATTTATTTCGATAATTCTCCATATTTCATAATACAGTACTCACTTACTAATTCAAATCCAAAATCTTTCTGATTTATGATTTGTTGACCTGGAATACAGGGTACGACGTGATCATTATTCTGTTCACTTAATAAATGATTTTCATTTTCGATTTGAATAATGAATTACAGAATTTTTTTCATATCAAGGAATTATTTGGTCTAAAAATCAGAATTTAAATAATTTTGATTCCAAGATACTCATCAATCGATATCTTTCAAATATAAAGGTGATCTGGTATCTGATGACAATGAGATATATTTTTAATTATTGAGTTAGACTTTTCACGTCAAATTTGCTGATTTATTTCGATAATTCTCCATATTTCATAATACAGTACTCGAATACTAATTCAAATCCAAAATCTTTCTGATTTATGATTTGTTGACCTGGAATACAGGGTACGACGTGATCATTATTCTCTTCACTTAATAAATGATTTTCATTTTCGATTTGAATAATGAATTACAGAATTTTTTTCATATCAAGGAATTATTTGGTCTAAAAATCAGAATTTAAATAATTTTGATTCCAAGATACTCATCAATCGATATCTTTTAAATATAAAGGTGATCTGGTATCTAAAGACAATCATAAATATTCTTAATTATTGAGTTTGGCTTTTCACGTCAAATTTGCTGATTTATTTCGATAATTCTCAATATTTCATAATACAGTACTCGAACATTAATTCAAATCCAAAATCTTTCTTATTTATAAATTGTTGACCTGCAATACAGGGTATGACGTGATCATTATTCTGTTCACTTAATAAATGATTTTAATGTTCGATTTGAATAATGAATTACTGAATTTATTTCAAAACAAGGAACTTTTTGTTCCAAAAATCAAAAATTAAATAATTTTTTATTCCAAGATACTCATCAATCGATAATACATCATTATTATAAAATATAATGGTGATCTGGTATGTGAAGACAATAATTTATAATATAAATTATTGAAATGACTTTTCATATAAAATTTGCTGATTTGTTTTTAAAATTCTTCATATTTCATAATAGTGTACTCAAATAATAATTCAAATCCAAAATCTTTCTGATTTATGATTTGTTGACCTGCAATACATGGTACAACGTGATCATTATTCTGTTCCCTTAATAAATGATTTTAATTTTCGATTTGAATAATGAATTACAGAATTTATTTCATATCAAGGAATTATTTGGTCTAAAAATCAGAATTTAAATAATTTTGATTCCAATATACTCATCAATCGATATCTTTCAAATATAAAGGTGATCTGGTATCTAATAACAATGAGATATATTTTTAATTATTGAGTTAGACTTTTCACGTCAAATTTGCTGATTTATTTCGATAATTCTCCATATTTCATAATACAGTACTCACATACTAATTCAAATCCAAAATCTTTCTGATTTATGATTTGTTGACCTGGAATACAGGGTACAACGTGATCATTATTCTGTTCACTTAATAAATGATTATAATTTTTCGCTTTAATTAATGAATTACTGAATTTATTTCAAATCAAGGCATTTTTTGTTCTAAAAAACAGAAATCATTATTTATTAAATAATTTTTGATTCCAAGATACTCATCAATCGATAATACATTATTATCAAAAAATATAATGGTGATCTGGTATGTGAAGACAATAATTTATAATATAAATTATTTAATTTGACTTTTCATTTAAAATTTGCTGATTTGTTTCGATAATTCTCCATATTTCATAATACAGTACTCACATACTAATTCAAATCCAAAATCTTTCTGATTTATGATTTGTTGACCTGGAATACAGGGTACAACGTGATCATTATTCTGTTTACTTTATAAATTATTTTAATTTTCGCTTTGAATAATGAATTACTGAATTTATTTCAAAACAAGGAACTTTTTGTTCCAAAAATCAAAAATTAAATAATTTTTGATTCCAAGAGACTCATCAATCTATAATCAATCATTATTATAAAATATAATGGTGATCTGGTATGTGAAGACAATAGTTATAATACAATTTTCTGAGTTTGACTTTTCATTTAAAATTTGCTGAGTTACTTTTATAATTCTACATATTTTATAATACTCAAATACTTTCAAATCCAAAATCTTTCTGATTTATGATTTGTTGACCTGCAATACATGGTACAACGTGATCATTATTCTGTTCCCTTAATAAATGATTTTAATTTTCGATTTGAATAATGAATTACAGAATTTATTTCATATCAAGGAATTATTTGGTCTAAAAATCAGAATTTAAATAATTTTGATTCCAATATACTCATCAATCGATATCTTTCAAATATAAAGGTGATCTGGTATCTAAAGACAATCATAAATATTCTTAATTATTGAGTTTGACTTTTCACGTCAAATTTGCTGATTTATTTCGATAATTCTCCATATTTCATAATACAGTACTCACATACTAATTCAAATCCAAAATCTTTCTGATTTATGATTTGTTGACCTGGAATACAGGGTACAACGTGATCATTATTCTGTTCACTTAATAAATGATTATAATTTTTCGCTTTAATTAATGAATTACTGAATTTATTTCAAATCAAGGCATTTTTTGTTCTAAAAAACAGAAATCATTATTTATTAAATAATTTTTGATTCCAAGATACTCATCAATCGATAATACATCATTATTAAAAAATATAATGGTGATCTGGTATGTAAAGACAATAATTTATAATATAAATTATTGAAATGACTTATCATATAAAATTTGCTGATTTGTTTTTAAAATTCTTCATATTTCATAATAGTGTACTCAAATAATAATTCAAATCCAAAATCTTTCTGATTTATGATTTGTTGACCTGGAATACAGGGTACGACGTGATCATTATTCTGTTCACTTAATAAATGATTTTAATTTTTTGCTTTGAATAATGAATTACTGAATTTATTTCAAATCAAGGCATTTTTTGTTCTAAAAAGCAGAATTTAAATAATTTTGAGTCAAAGATACTCTTCAATCGATATCTTTCAAATATAAAGGTGATCTGGTATCTTATGACAATGAGATATATTTTTAATTATTGAGTTAGACTTTTCACGTCAAATTTGCTGATTTATTTCGATAATTCTCCATATTTCATAATACAGTACTCACTTACTAATTCAAATCCAAAATCTTTCTGATTTATGATTTGTTGACCTGGAATACAGGGTACGACGTGATCATTATTCTGTTCACTTAATAAATGATTTTCATTTTCGATTTGAATAATGAATTACAGAATTTTTTTCATATCAAGGAATTATTTGGTCTAAAAATCAGAATTTAAATAATTTTGATTCCAAGATACTCATCAATCGATATCTTTCAAATATAAAGGTGATCTGGTATCTGATGACAATGAGATATATTTTTAATTATTGAGTTAGACTTTTCACGTCAAATTTGCTGATTTATTTCGATAATTCTCCATATTTCATAATACAGTACTCGAATACTAATTCAAATCCAAAATCTTTCTGATTTATGATTTGTTGACCTGGAATACAGGGTACGACGTGATCATTATTCTCTTCACTTAATAAATGATTTTCATTTTCGATTTGAATAATGAATTACAGAATTTTTTTCATATCAAGGAATTATTTGGTCTAAAAATCAGAATTTAAATAATTTTGATTCCAAGATACTCATCAATCGATATCTTTTAAATATAAAGGTGATCTGGTATCTAAAGACAATCATAAATATTCTTAATTATTGAGTTTGGCTTTTCACGTCAAATTTGCTGATTTATTTCGATAATTCTCAATATTTCATAATACAGTACTCGAACATTAATTCAAATCCAAAATCTTTCTTATTTATAAATTGTTGACCTGCAATACAGGGTATGACGTGATCATTATTCTGTTCACTTAATAAATGATTTTAATGTTCGATTTGAATAATGAATTACTGAATTTATTTCAAAACAAGGAACTTTTTGTTCCAAAAATCAAAAATTAAATAATTTTTTATTCCAAGATACTCATCAATCGATAATACATCATTATTATAAAATATAATGGTGATCTGGTATGTGAAGACAATAATTTATAATATAAATTATTGAAATGACTTTTCATATAAAATTTGCTGATTTGTTTTTAAAATTCTTCATATTTCATAATAGTGTACTCAAATAATAATTCAAATCCAAAATCTTTCTGATTTATGATTTGTTGACCTGCAATACATGGTACAACGTGATCATTATTCTGTTCCCTTAATAAATGATTTTAATTTTCGATTTGAATAATGAATTACAGAATTTATTTCATATCAAGGAATTATTTGGTCTAAAAATCAGAATTTAAATAATTTTGATTCCAATATACTCATCAATCGATATCTTTCAAATATAAAGGTGATCTGGTATCTAATGACAATGAGATATATTTTTAATTATTGAGTTAGACTTTTCACGTCAAATTTGCTGATTTATTTCGATAATTCTCCATATTTCATAATACAGTACTCACATACTAATTCAAATCCAAAATCTTTCTGATTTATGATTTGTTGACCTGGAATACAGGGTACAACGTGATCATTATTCTGTTCACTTAATAAATGATTATAATTTTTCGCTTTAATTAATGAATTACTGAATTTATTTCAAATCAAGGCATTTTTTGTTCTAAAAAACAGAAATCATTATTTATTAAATAATTTTTGATTCCAAGATACTCATCAATCGATAATACATTATTATCAAAAAATATAATGGTGATCTGGTATGTGAAGACAATAATTTATAATATAAATTATTTAATTTGACTTTTCATTTAAAATTTGCTGATTTGTTTCGATAATTCTCCATATTTCATAATACAGTACTCACATACTAATTCAAATCCAAAATCTTTCTGATTTATGATTTGTTGACCTGGAATACAGGGTACAACGTGATCATTATTCTGTTTACTTTATATATTATTTTAATTTTCGCTTTGAATAATGAATTACTGAATTTATTTCAAAACAAGGAACTTTTTGTTCCAAAAATCAAAAATTAAATAATTTTTGATTCCAAGAGACTCATCAATCTATAATCAATCATTATTATAAAATATAATGGTGATCTGGTATGTGAAGACAATAGTTATAATACAATTTTCTGAGTTTGACTTTTCATTTAAAATTTGCTGAGTTACTTTTATAATTCTACATATTTTATAATACTCAAATACTTTCAAATCCAAAATCTTTCTGATTTATGATTTGTTGACCTGCAATACATGGTACAACGTGATCATTATTCTGTTCCCTTAATAAATGATTTTAATTTTCGATTTGAATAATGAATTACAGAATTTATTTCATATCAAGGAATTATTTGGTCTAAAAATCAGAATTTAAATAATTTTGATTCCAATATACTCATCAATCGATATCTTTCAAATATAAAGGTGATCTGGTATCTAAAGACAATCATAAATATTCTTAATTATTGAGTTTGACTTTTCACGTCAAATTTGCTGATTTATTTCGATAATTCTCCATATTTCATAATACAGTACTCACATACTAATTCAAATCCAAAATCTTTCTGATTTATGATTTGTTGACCTGGAATACAGGGTACAACGTGATCATTATTCTGTTCACTTAATAAATGATTATAATTTTTCGCTTTAATTAATGAATTACTGAATTTATTTCAAATCAAGGCATTTTTTGTTCTAAAAAACAGAAATCATTATTTATTAAATAATTTTTGATTCCAAGATACTCATCAATCGATAATACATCATTATTAAAAAATATAATGGTGATCTGGTATGTAAAGACAATAATTTATAATATAAATTATTGAAATGACTTATCATATAAAATTTGCTGATTTGTTTTTAAAATTCTTCATATTTCATAATAGTGTACTCAAATAATAATTCAAATCCAAAATCTTTCTGATTTATGATTTGTTGACCTGGAATACAGGGTACGACGTGATCATTATTCTGTTCACTTAATAAATGATTTTAATTTTTTGCTTTGAATAATGAATTACTGAATTTATTTCAAATCAAGGCATTTTTTGTTCTAAAAAGCAGAATTTAAATAATTTTGATTCCAAGATACTCATCAATCGATATCTTTCAAATATAAAGGTGATCTGGTATCTAATGACAATAATAAATATTCTTAATTATTGAGTTTGACTTTTCACGTCAAATTTGCTGATTTATTTCGATAATTCTCAATATTTCATAATACAGTACTCGAATACTAATTCAAATCCAAAATCTTTCTTATTTATTAATTGTTGACCTGCAATACGTGATCATCATTCTGTTCACTTAATAAATGATTTTAATGTTCGATTTGAATAATGAATTACTGAATTTATTTCAAAACAAGGAACTTTTTGTTCCAAAAATCAAAAATTAAATAATTTTTTTTCCAAGATACTCATCAATCGATAATACATCATTATTATAAAATATAATGGTGATCTGGTATGTGAAGACAATAATTTATAATATAAATTATTGAAATGACTTTTCATTTAAAATTTGCTGATTTGTTTTTAAAATTCTTCATATTTCATAATAGTGTACTCAAATAATAATTCAAATCCAAAATCTTTCTGATTTATGATTTGTTGACCTGCAATACATGGTACAACGTGATCATTATTCTGTTCCCTTAATAAATGATTTTAATTTTCGATTTGAATAATGAATTACAGAATTTATTTCATATCAAGGAATTATTTGGTCTAAAAATCAGAATTTAAATAATTTTGATTCCAATATACTCATCAATCGATATCTTTCAAATATAAAGGTGATCTGGTATCTAATGACAATGAGATATATTTTTAATTATTGAGTTAGACTTTTCACGTCAAATTTGCTGATTTATTTCGATAATTCTCCATATTTCATAATACAGTACTCACATACTAATTCAAATCCAAAATCTTTCTGATTTATGATTTGTTGACCTGGAATACAGGGTACAACGTGATCATTATTCTGTTCACTTAATAAATGATTATAATTTTTCGCTTTAATTAATGAATTACTGAATTTATTTCAAATCAAGGCATTTTTTGTTCTAAAAAACAGAAATCATTATTTATTAAATAATTTTTGATTCCAAGATACTCATCAATCGATAATACATCATTATCAAAAAATATAATGGTGATCTGGTATGTGAAGACAATAATTTATAATATAAATTATTTAATTTGACTTTTCATTTAAAATTTGCTGATTTGTTTCGATAATTCTCCATATTTCATAATACAGTACTCACATACTAATTCAAATCCAAAATCTTTCTGATTTATGATTTGTTGACCTGGAATACAGGGTGCAACGTGATCATTATTCTGTTTACTTTATAAATTATTTTAATTTTCGCTTTGAATAATGAATTACTGAATTTATTTCTGGTCTAAAAATCAGAAGTTAAATAATCTTGATTCCAAGATATTCATCAATTGATAATACATCATTATCTTTTAAATACAACGGTGATCTGGTATGTAAAGACAATAATTTATAATATAAATTATTGAAATGACTTATCATTTAAAATTTGCTGATTTGTTTTTAAAATTCTTCATATTTCATAATAGTGTACTCGAATACTAATTCAAATCCAAAATCTTTCTGATTTATGATTTGTTGACCTGGAATACAGGGTACGACGTGATCATTATTCTGTTCACTTAATAAATGATTTTAATTTTCGATTTGCATAATGAATTACAGAATTTATTTCATATCAAAGAATTATTTGGTCTAAAAATCAGAATTTAAATAATTTTGATTCAAAGATACTCTTCAATCGATATCTTTCAAATATCAAGGTGATCTGGTATCTAATGACAATGAGATATATTTTTAATTATTGAGTTAGACTTTTCACGTCAAATTTGCTGATTAATTTCGATAATTCTCCATATTTCATAATAGTGTACTCAAATAATAATTCATTTCCAAAATCTTAATGATTTATGATTTGTTGACCTGGAATGCAGGGTACGACGTGATCATTATTCTGTTTACTTTATAAATGATTTTAACTTTCGATTTGTATAATGAATTACAGAATTTATTTTAAATCATGGCATTTTTGTATCTAAAAAAAAGAAATTAAATGATTTTTGATTCCAAGATACTCATCAATCGATAATACATCATTATCTTTTAAATACAACGGTGGTCTGGTATGTAAAGACAATAATTTATAATATAAATTATTGAAATGACTTATCATTTAAAATTTGCTGATTTGTTTTTAAAATTCTTCATATTTCATAAAAGTGTACTCAAATAATAATTCAAATCCAAAATCTTTCTGATTTATGATTTCTTGACCTGGAATACAGGGTACCACGTGATCATTATTCTGTTCACTTAATAAATGATTTTAATTTTCGCTTTGAATAATGAATTACTGAATCTATTTCAAATCATGGCATTTTTTTATCTCAAAAACCGAAATTAAATGATTTTTGATTCAAAGATACACATCAATCGATAATAAATCATTATCTTTCAAACAAAACGGTGATCTAGTATATAAAGACAATAATTTATAATATAAATTATTGAATTTGACTTTTCATTTAAAATTTGCTGATTTGTTTCGATAATTCTACATATTTCATAATACAGTACTCACATACTAATTTAAATCCAAAATCTTTCTGATATATGATTTGTTGACCTGGAATACAGGGTACGACGTGGTCATTATTCTGATTACTTTATAAATGATTTTAATTTTCGCTTTGAATAATGAATTACTGAATCTATTTCAAAACAAGGCATTATTTGGTCTAAAAATCAGAAATTATATAATCTTGATTCCAAGATACTAATCAACCGATATCTTTCAAATATCAAGGTGATCCGGTATCTAATGACAATGAGATATATTTTTAATTATTGAGTTAGACTTTTCACGTCAAATTTGCTGATTTATTTCGATAATTCTCCATATTTCATAATACAGTACTCACATACTAATTCAAATCCAAAATCTTTCTGATTTATGATTTGTTGACCTGGAATACAGGGTACGACGTGATCATTATTCTGTTTACTTTATAAATGATTTTAATTTTCGATTTGAATAATGAATTACAGAAATTATTTCAAATCATGGCATTTTTTTATCTAAAAAACAGAAGTTAAATGATTTTTGATTCCAAGATACACATCAATCGATAATACATCATTATTTTTCAAACAAAACGGTGATCTGGTATGTAAAGACAATAATTTATAATATAAATTATTGAAATGACTTATCATATAAAATTTGCTGATTTGTTTTTAAAATTCTTCATATTTCATAAAAGTGTACTCAAATAATAATTCAAATCCAAAATCTTACTGATTTATGATTTGTTGACCTGGAATACAGGGTATGACGTGATCATTATTCTGTTTACTTTATAAATGATTTTAATTTTCGCTTTGAATAATGAATTACTGAATTTATTTCAAAACAAGGCATTATTTGGTCTAAAAATCAGAAATTAAATAATTTTGATTCAAAGATACTCTTCAATCGATATCTTTCAAATATAAAGGTGATCTGGTATCTAATGACAATGAGATATATTTTTAATTATTGAGTTAGACTTTTCACGTCAAATTTGCTGATTTATTTCGATAATTCTCCATATTTCATAATACAGTACTCACATACTAATTCAAATCCAAAATCTTTCTGATTTATGATTTGTTGACCTGGAATACAGGGTACGACGTGATCATTTTTCTGTTTACTTTATAAATGATTTTAATTTTCGCTTTGAATAATGAATTACTGAATATATTTCAAAACAATGCATTATTTGGTCTAAAAATCAGAAATTAAATAATCTTGATTCCAAGATACTCATCAATCGATAATACATCATTATTATAAAATATAATGGTGATCTGGTATGTGAAGACAATAATTTATGATATAATTTTCTGAGTTTGACTTTTCATTTAAAATTTGCTGAGTTACTTTGATAATTCTACATATTTTATAATACTCAAATACTAATTCAAATCCAAAATCTTTCTGATTTATGATTTGTTGTCCTGGAATACATGGTACGACGTGATCATTATTCTGTTCACTTAATAAATGATTTTAATTTTCGATTTGAATACTGAATTACAGAATCTATTTCAAATCATGGCATTTTTTTATCTCAAAAACCGAAATTAAATGATTTTTGATTCAAAGATACACATCAATCGATAATAAATCATTATCTTTCAAACAAAACGGTGATCTAGTATATAAAGACAATAATTTATAATATAAATTATTGAATTTGACTTTTCATTTAAAATTTGCTGATTTGTTTCGATAATTCTACATATTTCATAATACAGTACTCACATACTAATTTAAATCCAAAATCTTTCTGATATATGATTTGTTGACCTGGAATACAGGGTACGACGTGATCATTATTCTGTTCACTTAATAAATGATTTTCATTTTCGATTTGAATAATGAATTACAGAATTTTTTTCATATCAAGGAATTATTTGGTCTAAAAATCAGAATTTAAATAATTTTGATTCCAAGATACTCATCAATCGATATCTTTCAAATATAAAGGTGATCTGGTATCTGATGACAATGAGATATATTTTTAATTATTGAGTTAGACTTTTCACGTCAAATTTGCTGATTTATTTCGATAATTCTCCATATTTCATAATACAGTACTCGAATACTAATTCAAATCCAAAATCTTTCTGATTTATGATTTGTTGACCTGGAATACAGGGTACGACGTGATCATTATTCTCTTCACTTAATAAATGATTTTCATTTTCGATTTGAATAATGAATTACAGAATTTTTTTCATATCAAGGAATTATTTGGTCTAAAAATCAGAATTTAAATAATTTTGATTCCAAGATACTCATCAATCGATATCTTTTAAATATAAAGGTGATCTGGTATCTAAAGACAATCATAAATATTCTTAATTATTGAGTTTGGCTTTTCACGTCAAATTTGCTGATTTATTTCGATAATTCTCAATATTTCATAATACAGTACTCGAACATTAATTCAAATCCAAAATCTTTCTTATTTATAAATTGTTGACCTGCAATACAGGGTATGACGTGATCATTATTCTGTTCACTTAATAAATGATTTTAATGTTCGATTTGAATAATGAATTACTGAATTTATTTCAAAACAAGGAACTTTTTGTTCCAAAAATCAAAAATTAAATAATTTTTTATTCCAAGATACTCATCAATCGATAATACATCATTATTATAAAATATAATGGTGATCTGGTATGTGAAGACAATAATTTATAATATAAATTATTGAAATGACTTTTCATATAAAATTTGCTGATTTGTTTTTAAAATTCTTCATATTTCATAATAGTGTACTCAAATAATAATTCAAATCCAAAATCTTTCTGATTTATGATTTGTTGACCTGCAATACATGGTACAACGTGATCATTATTCTGTTCCCTTAATAAATGATTTTAATTTTCGATTTGAATAATGAATTACAGAATTTATTTCATATCAAGGAATTATTTGGTCTAAAAATCAGAATTTAAATAATTTTGATTCCAATATACTCATCAATCGATATCTTTCAAATATAAAGGTGATCTGGTATCTAATGACAATGAGATATATTTTTAATTATTGAGTTAGACTTTTCACGTCAAATTTGCTGATTTATTTCGATAATTCTCCATATTTCATAATACAGTACTCACATACTAATTCAAATCCAAAATCTTTCTGATTTATGATTTGTTGACCTGGAATACAGGGTACAACGTGATCATTATTCTGTTCACTTAATAAATGATTATAATTTTTCGCTTTAATTAATGAATTACTGAATTTATTTCAAATCAAGGCATTTTTTGTTCTAAAAAACAGAAATCATTATTTATTAAATAATTTTTGATTCCAAGATACTCATCAATCGATAATACATTATTATCAAAAAATATAATGGTGATCTGGTATGTGAAGACAATAATTTATAATATAAATTATTTAATTTGACTTTTCATTTAAAATTTGCTGATTTGTTTCGATAATTCTCCATATTTCATAATACAGTACTCACATACTAATTCAAATCCAAAATCTTTCTGATTTATGATTTGTTGACCTGGAATACAGGGTACAACGTGATCATTATTCTGTTTACTTTATAAATTATTTTAATTTTCGCTTTGAATAATGAATTACTGAATTTATTTCAAAACAAGGAACTTTTTGTTCCAAAAATCAAAAATTAAATAATTTTTGATTCCAAGAGACTCATCAATCTATAATCAATCATTATTATAAAATATAATGGTGATCTGGTATGTGAAGACAATAGTTATAATACAATTTTCTGAGTTTGACTTTTCATTTAAAATTTGCTGAGTTACTTTTATAATTCTACATATTTTATAATACTCAAATACTTTCAAATCCAAAATCTTTCTGATTTATGATTTGTTGACCTGCAATACATGGTACAACGTGATCATTATTCTGTTCCCTTAATAAATGATTTTAATTTTCGATTTGAATAATGAATTACAGAATTTATTTCATATCAAGGAATTATTTGGTCTAAAAATCAGAATTTAAATAATTTTGATTCCAATATACTCATCAATCGATATCTTTCAAATATAAAGGTGATCTGGTATCTAAAGACAATCATAAATATTCTTAATTATTGAGTTTGACTTTTCACGTCAAATTTGCTGATTTATTTCGATAATTCTCCATATTTCATAATACAGTACTCACATACTAATTCAAATCCAAAATCTTTCTGATTTATGATTTGTTGACCTGGAATACAGGGTACAACGTGATCATTATTCTGTTCACTTAATAAATGATTATAATTTTTCGCTTTAATTAATGAATTACTGAATTTATTTCAAATCAAGGCATTTTTTGTTCTAAAAAACAGAAATCATTATTTATTAAATAATTTTTGATTCCAAGATACTCATCAATCGATAATACATCATTATTAAAAAATATAATGGTGATCTGGTATGTAAAGACAATAATTTATAATATAAATTATTGAAATGACTTATCATATAAAATTTGCTGATTTGTTTTTAAAATTCTTCATATTTCATAATAGTGTACTCAAATAATAATTCAAATCCAAAATCTTTCTGATTTATGATTTGTTGACCTGGAATACAGGGTACGACGTGATCATTATTCTGTTCACTTAATAAATGATTTTAATTTTTTGCTTTGAATAATGAATTACTGAATTTATTTCAAATCAAGGCATTTTTTGTTCTAAAAAGCAGAATTTAAATAATTTTGATTCCAAGATACTCATCAATCGATATCTTTCAAATATAAAGGTGATCTGGTATCTAATGACAATAATAAATATTCTTAATTATTGAGTTTGACTTTTCACGTCAAATTTGCTGATTTATTTCGATAATTCTCAATATTTCATAATACAGTACTCGAATACTAATTCAAATCCAAAATCTTTCTTATTTATTAATTGTTGACCTGCAATACGTGATCATCATTCTGTTCACTTAATAAATGATTTTAATGTTCGATTTGAATAATGAATTACTGAATTTATTTCAAAACAAGGAACTTTTTGTTCCAAAAATCAAAAATTAAATAATTTTTTTTCCAAGATACTCATCAATCGATAATACATCATTATTATAAAATATAATGGTGATCTGGTATGTGAAGACAATAATTTATAATATAAATTATTGAAATGACTTTTCATTTAAAATTTGCTGATTTGTTTTTAAAATTCTTCATATTTCATAATAGTGTACTCAAATAATAATTCAAATCCAAAATCTTTCTGATTTATGATTTGTTGACCTGCAATACATGGTACAACGTGATCATTATTCTGTTCCCTTAATAAATGATTTTAATTTTCGATTTGAATAATGAATTACAGAATTTATTTCATATCAAGGAATTATTTGGTCTAAAAATCAGAATTTAAATAATTTTGATTCCAATATACTCATCAATCGATATCTTTCAAATATAAAGGTGATCTGGTATCTAATGACAATGAGATATATTTTTAATTATTGAGTTAGACTTTTCACGTCAAATTTGCTGATTTATTTCGATAATTCTCCATATTTCATAATACAGTACTCACATACTAATTCAAATCCAAAATCTTTCTGATTTATGATTTGTTGACCTGGAATACAGGGTACAACGTGATCATTATTCTGTTCACTTAATAAATGATTATAATTTTTCGCTTTAATTAATGAATTACTGAATTTATTTCAAATCAAGGCATTTTTTGTTCTAAAAAACAGAAATCATTATTTATTAAATAATTTTTGATTCCAAGATACTCATCAATCGATAATACATCATTATCAAAAAATATAATGGTGATCTGGTATGTGAAGACAATAATTTATAATATAAATTATTTAATTTGACTTTTCATTTAAAATTTGCTGATTTGTTTCGATAATTCTCCATATTTCATAATACAGTACTCACATACTAATTCAAATCCAAAATCTTTCTGATTTATGATTTGTTGACCTGGAATACAGGGTGCAACGTGATCATTATTCTGTTTACTTTATAAATTATTTTAATTTTCGCTTTGAATAATGAATTACTGAATTTATTTCTGGTCTAAAAATCAGAAGTTAAATAATCTTGATTCCAAGATATTCATCAATTGATAATACATCATTATCTTTTAAATACAACGGTGATCTGGTATGTAAAGACAATAATTTATAATATAAATTATTGAAATGACTTATCATTTAAAATTTGCTGATTTGTTTTTAAAATTCTTCATATTTCATAATAGTGTACTCGAATACTAATTCAAATCCAAAATCTTTCTGATTTATGATTTGTTGACCTGGAATACAGGGTACGACGTGATCATTATTCTGTTCACTTAATAAATGATTTTAATTTTCGATTTGCATAATGAATTACAGAATTTATTTCATATCAAAGAATTATTTGGTCTAAAAATCAGAATTTAAATAATTTTGATTCAAAGATACTCTTCAATCGATATCTTTCAAATATCAAGGTGATCTGGTATCTAATGACAATGAGATATATTTTTAATTATTGAGTTAGACTTTTCACGTCAAATTTGCTGATTAATTTCGATAATTCTCCATATTTCATAATAGTGTACTCAAATAATAATTCATTTCCAAAATCTTAATGATTTATGATTTGTTGACCTGGAATGCAGGGTACGACGTGATCATTATTCTGTTTACTTTATAAATGATTTTAACTTTCGATTTGTATAATGAATTACAGAATTTATTTTAAATCATGGCATTTTTGTATCTAAAAAAAAGAAATTAAATGATTTTTGATTCCAAGATACTCATCAATCGATAATACATCATTATCTTTTAAATACAACGGTGGTCTGGTATGTAAAGACAATAATTTATAATATAAATTATTGAAATGACTTATCATTTAAAATTTGCTGATTTGTTTTTAAAATTCTTCATATTTCATAATAGTGTACTCAAATAATAATTCAAATCCAAAATCTTTCTGATTTATGATTTCTTGACCTGGAATACAGGGTACCACGTGATCATTATTCTGTTCACTTAATAAATGATTTTAATTTTCGCTTTGAATAATGAATTACTGAATCTATTTCAAATCATGGCATTTTTTTATCTCAAAAACCGAAATTAAATGATTTTTGATTCAAAGATACACATCAATCGATAATAAATCATTATCTTTCAAACAAAACGGTGATCTAGTATATAAAGACAATAATTTATAATATAAATTATTGAATTTGACTTTTCATTTAAAATTTGCTGATTTGTTTCGATAATTCTACATATTTCATAATACAGTACTCACATACTAATTTAAATCCAAAATCTTTCTGATATATGATTTGTTGACCTGGAATACAGGGTACGACGTGGTCATTATTCTGATTACTTTATAAATGATTTTAATTTTCGCTTTGAATAATGAATTACTGAATCTATTTCAAAACAAGGCATTATTTGGTCTAAAAATCAGAAATTATATAATCTTGATTCCAAGATACTAATCAACCGATATCTTTCAAATATCAAGGTGATCCGGTATCTAATGACAATGAGATATATTTTTAATTATTGAGTTAGACTTTTCACGTCAAATTTGCTGATTTATTTCGATAATTCTCCATATTTCATAATACAGTACTCACATACTAATTCAAATCCAAAATCTTTCTGATTTATGATTTGTTGACCTGGAATACAGGGTACGACGTGATCATTATTCTGTTTACTTTATAAATGATTTTAATTTTCGATTTGAATAATGAATTACAGAAATTATTTCAAATCATGGCATTTTTTTATCTAAAAAACAGAAGTTAAATGATTTTTGATTCCAAGATACACATCAATCGATAATACATCATTATTTTTCAAACAAAACGGTGATCTGGTATGTAAAGACAATAATTTATAATATAAATTATTGAAATGACTTATCATATAAAATTTGCTGATTTGTTTTTAAAATTCTTCATATTTCATAAAAGTGTACTCAAATAATAATTCAAATCCAAAATCTTACTGATTTATGATTTGTTGACCTGGAATACAGGGTATGACGTGATCATTATTCTGTTTACTTTATAAATGATTTTAATTTTCGCTTTGAATAATGAATTACTGAATTTATTTCAAAACAAGGCATTATTTGGTCTAAAAATCAGAAATTAAATAATTTTGATTCAAAGATACTCTTCAATCGATATCTTTCAAATATAAAGGTGATCTGGTATCTAATGACAATGAGATATATTTTTAATTATTGAGTTAGACTTTTCACGTCAAATTTGCTGATTTATTTCGATAATTCTCCATATTTCATAATACAGTACTCACATACTAATTCAAATCCAAAATCTTTCTGATTTATGATTTGTTGACCTGGAATACAGGGTACGACGTGATCATTTTTCTGTTTACTTTATAAATGATTTTAATTTTCGCTTTGAATAATGAATTACTGAATATATTTCAAAACAATGCATTATTTGGTCTAAAAATCAGAAATTAAATAATCTTGATTCCAAGATACTCATCAATCGATAATACATCATTATTATAAAATATAATGGTGATCTGGTATGTGAAGACAATAATTTATGATATAATTTTCTGAGTTTGACTTTTCATTTAAAATTTGCTGAGTTACTTTGATAATTCTACATATTTTATAATACTCAAATACTAATTCAAATCCAAAATCTTTCTGATTTATGATTTGTTGTCCTGGAATACATGGTACGACGTGATCATTATTCTGTTCACTTAATAAATGATTTTAATTTTCGATTTGAATACTGAATTACAGAATTTATTTCAAATCATGGCATTTTTTTTATCTCAAAAACCGAAATTAAATGATTGTTGATTCAAAGATACAAATCAATCGATAATAAATCATTATCTTTCAAATAAAACGGTGATCTAGTATGTAAAGACAATAATTTATAATATAAATTATTGAAATGACTTTTCATTTAAAATTTGCTGATTTGTTTTTAAAATTCTTCATATTTCATAATAGTGTACTCAAATAATAATTCAAATCCAAAATCTTTCTGATATATGATTTGTTGACCTGGAATACAGGGTACGACGTGGTCATTATTCTGATTACTTTATAAATGATTTTAATTTTCGCTTTGAATAATGAATTACTGAATCTATTTCAAAACAAGGCATTATTTGGTCTAAAAATCAGAAATTAAATAATCTTGATTCCAAGATACTAATCAACCGATATCTTTCAAATATCAAGGTGATCCGGTATCTAATGACAATGAGATATATTTTTAATTATTGAGTTAGACTTTTCACGTCAAATTTGCTGATTTATTTCGATAATTCTCCATATTTCATAATACAGTACTCACATACTAATTCAAATCTAAAATCTTTCTGATTTTTGATTTGTTGACCTGGAATACAGGGTACGACGTGATCATTATTCTGTTTACTTTATAAATGATTTTAATTTTCGCTTTGAATAATGAATTACTGAATTTATTTCAAAACAAGGCATTATTTGGTCTAAAAATCAGAAATTAAATAATCTTGATTCCAAGATACTCATCAATCGATAATACATCATTATTATAAAATATGATGGTGATCTGGTAGGTGAAGACAATAATTTATGATATAATTTTCTGAGTTTGACTTTTCATTTGAAATTTGCTGAGTTACTTTGATAATTCTACATATTTAATAATACTCAAATACTAATTCAAATCCAAAATCTTTCTGATATATGATTTGTTGTCCTGGTATGAAAAGACAATAATTTATTATATAAATTATTGAAATGACTTATCATTTAAAATTTGCTGATTTGTTTTTAAAATTCTTCATATTTCATAATAGTGTACTCAAATAATAATTCAATTCCAAAATCTTTCTGATTTATGATTTGTTGACCTGGAATACAGGGTACGACGTGATCATTATTCTTTTCCTTCAATAAATGATTTTAATTTCCGATTTGAATAATGAATTACAGAATTTATTTCATATCAAGGAATTATTTGGTCTAAATATCAGAATTTAAATAATTTTGATTCCATGATACTCATCAATCGATATCTTTCAAATATAAAGGTGATCTGGTATCTAATGACAATGAGATATATTTTTAATTATTGAGTTAGACTTCTCACGTCAAATTTGCTGATTTATTTCGATAATTCTCCATATTTCATAATACAGTACTCGAATACTAATTCAAATCTGAAATCTTTCTGATTTATGATTTGTTGACCTGGAATACAGGGTACTACGTGATCATTATTCTGTTCACTTAATAAATGATTTTAATTTTCGATTTGAATAATGAATTACAGAATTTATTTCAAATCATGGCATTTTTTTATCTAAAAAACAGAAATTAAATGATTTTTGATTCCAAGATACTCATCAATCGATAATACATCATTATCTTTTAAATACAACGGTGATCTGATATGTAAAGACAATAATTTATGATATAATTTTCTGAGTTTGACTTTTCATTTAAAATTTGCTGAGTTACTTTGATAATTCTACATATTTTTTAATACTCAAATACTAATTCAAATCCAAAATCTTTCTGATTTCTGATTTGTTGACCTGGAATACAGGGTACGACTTGACCATTATTCTGTTTACTTTATAAATGATTTTAATTTTCGATTTGAATAATGAATTACAGAATTTATTTCATATCAAGGAATTATTTGGTCTAAAAATCAGAATTTAAATAATTTTGATTCCAAGATACTCATCAATCGATAATACATCATTATTATAAAATATAATGGTGATCTGGTATGTGAAGACAATAATTTATGATATAATTTTCTGAGTTTGACTTTTCATTTAAAATTTGCTGAGTTACTTTGATAATTCTACATATTTTATAATACTCAAATACTAATTCAAATCCAAAATCTTTCTGATTTATGATTTGTTGTCCTGGAATACAAGCTACGACGTGATCATTATTCTGTTCACTTAATAAATGATTTTCATTTTCGATTTGAATAATGAATTACTGAATTTATTTCAAAACAAGGCATTATTTGGTCTAAAAATCAGAAATTAAATAATCTTGATTTCAAGATACTCATCAATCGATAATACATCATTATCTTTTAAATACAACGGTGATCTGATATGTAGAGACAATAATTTAGAATATAAATTATTGAATTTGACTTTTCATTTAAAATTTGCTGATTTGTTTTTAAAATTCTTCATATTTCATAATAGTGTACTCAAATAATAATTCAAATCCAAAATCTTACTGATTTATGATTTGTTGTCCTGGAATAAAGGGTACGACGTCATCATTATTCTGTTCACCTAATAAATGATTTTCATTTTCGATTTGAATAATGAATTACAGAAATTATTTCAAATCATGGCATTTTTTTATCTAAAAAACAGAAGTTAAATGAATTTTGATTCCAAGATACACATCAATCGATAATACATCATTATTTTTCAAACAAAACGGTGATCTGGTATGTAAAGACAATAATTTATAATATAAATTATTGAAATGACTTATCATATAAAATTTGCTGATTTGTTTTTAAAATTCTTCATATTTCATAATAGTGTACTCAAATACTAATTCAAATCCAAAATCTTTCTGATTTATGATTTGTTGTCCTGGAATACAGGGTATGACGTGATCATTATTCTGTTCACTTAATAAATGATTTTAATTTTCGATTTGAATAATGAATTACAGAATTTATTTCATATCAAGGAATTATTTGGTCTAAAAATCAGAAATTAAATAATCTTGATACCAAGATACTCATCAATCGATATCTTTCAAATATAAAGGTGATCTGGTATCTAAAGACAATAATAAATGTTCTTAAATATTGAGTTTGACTTTTCACGTCAAATTTGCTGATTTATTTCGATAAATCTCAATATTTCATAATACAGTACTCGAATACTAATTCAAATCCAAAATCTTTCTTATTTATGATTTGTTGACCTGGAATACAGGGTACGACGTGATCATTATTCTGTTCACTTAATAAATGATTTTCATTTTCGATTTGAATAATGAATTACTGAATTTATTTCAAAACAAGGCATTATTTGGTCTAAAAATCAGAAATTAAATAATCTTGATTTCAAGATACTCATCAATCGATAATACATCATTATCTTTTAAATACAACGGTGATCTGATATGTAAAGACAATAATTTAGAATATAAATTATTGAATTTGACTTTTCATTTAAAATTTGCTGATTTGTTTTTAAAATTCTTCATATTTCATAATAGTGTACTCAAATAATAATTCAAATCCAAAATCTTACTGATTTATGATTTGTTGTCCTGGAATAAAGGGTACGACGTCATCATTATTCTGTTCACCTAATAAATGATTTTCATTTTCGATTTGAATAATGAATTACAGAAATTATTTCAAATCATGGCATTTTTTTATCTAAAAAACAGAAGTTAAATGAATTTTGATTCCAAGATACACATCAATCGATAATACATCATTATTTTTCAAACAAAACGGTGATCTGGTATGTAAAGACAATAATTTATAATATAAATTATTGAAATGACTTATCATATAAAATTTGCTGATTTGTTTTTAAAATTCTTCATATTTCATAATAGTGTACTCAAATACTAATTCAAATCCAAAATCTTTCTGATTTATGATTTGTTGTCCTGGAATACAGGGTATGACGTGATCATTATTCTGTTCACTTAATAAATGATTTTAATTTTCGATTTGAATAATGAATTACAGAATTTATTTCATATCAAGGAATTATTTGGTCTAAAAATCAGAAATTAAATAATCTTGATACCAAGATACTCATCAATCGATATCTTTCAAATATAAAGGTGATCTGGTATCTAAAGACAATAATAAATGTTCTTAAATATTGAGTTTGACTTTTCACGTCAAATTTGCTGATTTATTTCGATAAATCTCAATATTTCATAATACAGTACTCGAATACTAATTCAAATCCAAAATCTTTCTTATTTATGATTTGTTGACCTGGAATACAGGGTACGACGTGATCATTATTCTGTTCACTTAATAAATGATTTTAATTTTCGATTTGAATAATTAATTACAGAATTTATTTCATATCAAGGAATTATTTGGTGTAAAAATCAGAATTTCAATAATTTTGATTCAAAGATACTCATCAATCGATAATACATCACTATCTTTTAAATACAACGGTGATCTGGTATGTAAAGACAATAATTGATGATATAAATTATTGAAATGACTTTTCATTTAAAATTTGCTGATTTGTTTTTAAAATTCTTTATATTTCATAATAGTGTACTCAAAAAATAATTCAAATCCAAAATTTTACTAATTTATGATTTGTTGACCTGGAATACAGGGTACGACGTGATCATTATTCTGTTCTCTTAATAAATGATTTTAATTTTCGATTTGAATAATGAATTACAGAATTTATTTCATATCAAGGAATTATTTGGTCTAAAAATCAGAATTTAAATAATTTTGATTCAAAGATACTCTTCAATCGATATCTTTCAAATATCAAGGTGATCTGGTATCTAATGACAATGAGATATATTTTTAATTATTGAGTTAGACTTTTCACGTCAAATTTGCTGATTTATTTCGATAATTCTCCATATTTCATGATACAGTACTCAAATACTAATTCAAATCCAAAATCTTACTAATTTATGATTTGTTGACCTGGAATACAGGGTACGACGTGATCATTATTCTGTTCCCTTTATAAATGATTTTAATTTTCGCTTTGAATAATGAATTACTGAATTTATTTCAAAACAAGGCATTATTTGGTCTAAAAATCAGAAATTAAATAATCTTGATTCCAAGATACTCATCAATCAATAATACATCATTATTAAAAAATTTAATGGTGATCTGGTATGTGAAGACAATAATTTATAATATAAATTATTGAATTTGACTTTTCATTTGAAATTTGCTGATTTGTTTTTAAAATTCTCCATATTTCATAATACAGTACTCAAATATTAATTCAAATCCAAAATCTTTCTGATTTATGATTTGTTGACCTGGAATACAGGGTACGACGTGATCATTATTCTGTTCACTTAATAAATGATTTCAATTTTCGATTTGAATAATGAATTACAGAATTTATTTCAAATCATGGCATTTTTTTATCTAAAAAACAGCAATTAAATGATTTTTGATTCCAAGATACTCATCAATTGATAATACATCATTATCTTTTAATTACAACGGTGAGCTGGTATGTAAAGACAATAATTTATAATATAAATTATTGAAATGACTTATCATTTAAAATTTGTGGATTTCTTTTTAAAATTCTTCATATTTCATAATAGTGTACTCAAATAATAATTCAAATCCAAAATCTTACTGATTTATGATTTGTTGACCTGGAATACAGGGTACGACGTGATCATTATTCTCTTCACTTAATAAATGATTTTAATTTTCGATTTGAATAATGAATTACAGAATTTATTTCATATCAAGGAATTATTTGGTCTAAAAATCAGAATTTAAATAGTTTTGATTCAAAGATACTCTTCAATCGATATCTTTCAAATATCAAGGTGATCTGGTATCTAATGACAATGAGATATATTTTTAATTATTGAGTTAGACTTTTCACGTCAAATTTGCTGATTTATTTCGATAATTCTCCATATTTCATAATACAGTACTCAAATACTAATTCAAATCCAAAATCTTACTGATTTATGATTTGTTAACCTGGAATACAGGGTACGACGTGATCATTATTCTGTTCACTTGATAAATGATTTTAATTTTCGATTTGAATAATGATTTTCAGAATTTATTTCAAATCATGGCATTTTTTTATCTAAAAAACCGAAATTAAATGATTTTTGATTCCAAGATACTCATCAATCGATAATACATCATTATTATAAAATATAATAGTGATCTGGTATGTGAAGACAATAATTTATGATATAATTTTCTGAGTTTGACTTTTCATTTAAAATTTGCTGAGTTACTTTGATAATTCTACATATTTTATAATACTCAAATACTAATTCAAATCCAAAATCTTTCTGATTTCTGATTTGTTGACCTGAAATACAGGGTACGACTTGACCATTATTCTGTTTACCTTATAAATGATTTTCATTTTCGATTTGAATAATGAACTACAGAATTTATTTCAAATCATGGCATTTTTTTATCTAAAAAACAGAAATTAAATGATTTTTGATTCCAAGATACTCATCAATGGATAATACATCATTATCTTTTAATTACAACGGTGAGCTGGTATGTAAAGACAATAATTTATAATATAAATTATTGAAATGACTTATCATTTAAAATTTGTGGATTTCTTTTTAAAATTCTTCATATTTCATAATAGTGTACTCAAATATTAATTCAAATCCAAAATCTTTCTGATTTATGATTTGTTGACCTGGAATACAGGGTACGACGTGATCATTATTCTGTTCACTTAATAAATGATTTCAATTTTCGATTTGAATAATGAATTACAGAATTTATTTCAAATCATGGCATTTTTTTATCTAAAAAACAGCAATTAAATGATTTTTGATTCCAAGATACTCATCAATTGATAATACATCATTATCTTTTAATTACAACGGTGAGCTGGTATGTAAAGACAATAATTTATAATATAAATTATTGAAATGACTTATCATTTAAAATTTGTGGATTTCTTTTTAAAATTCTTCATATTTCATAATAGTGTACTCAAATAATAATTCAAATCCAAAATCTTACTGATTTATGATTTGTTGACCTGGAATACAGGGTACGACGTGATCATTATTCTCTTCACTTAATAAATGATTTTAATTTTCGATTTGAATAATGAATTACAGAATTTATTTCATATCAAGGAATTATTTGGTCTAAAAATCAGAATTTAAATAGTTTTGATTCAAAGATACTCTTCAATCGATATCTTTCAAATATCAAGGTGATCTGGTATCTAATGACAATGAGATATATTTTTAATTATTGAGTTAGACTTTTCACGTCAAATTTGCTGATTTATTTCGATAATTCTCCATATTTCATAATACAGTACTCAAATACTAATTCAAATCCAAAATCTTACTGATTTATGATTTGTTAACCTGGAATACAGGGTACGACGTGATCATTATTCTGTTCACTTGATAAATGATTTTAATTTTCGATTTGAATAATGATTTTCAGAATTTATTTCAAATCATGGCATTTTTTTATCTAAAAAACCGAAATTAAATGATTTTTGATTCCAAGATACTCATCAATCGATAATACATCATTATTATAAAATATAATAGTGATCTGGTATGTGAAGACAATAATTTATGATATAATTTTCTGAGTTTGACTTTTCATTTAAAATTTGCTGAGTTACTTTGATAATTCTACATATTTTATAATACTCAAATACTAATTCAAATCCAAAATCTTTCTGATTTCTGATTTGTTGACCTGAAATACAGGGTACGACTTGACCATTATTCTGTTTACCTTATAAATGATTTTCATTTTCGATTTGAATAATGAACTACAGAATTTATTTCAAATCATGGCATTTTTTTATCTAAAAAACAGAAATTAAATGATTTTTGATTCCAAGATACTCATCAATGGATAATACATCATTATCTTTTAATTACAACGGTGAGCTGGTATGTAAAGACAATAATTTATAATATAAATTATTGAAATGACTTATCATTTAAAATTTGTGGATTTCTTTTTAAAATTCTTCATATTTCATAATAGTGTACTCAAATAATAATTCAAATCCAAAATCTTACTGATTTATGATTTGTTGACCTGGAATACAGGGTACGACGTGATCATTATTCTCTTCACTTAATAAATGATTTTAATTTTCGATTTGAATAATGAATTACAGAATTTATTTCATATCAAGGAATTATTTGGTCTAAAAATCAGAATTTAAATAATTTTGATTCAAAGATACTCTTCAATCGATATCTTTCAAATATCAAGGTGATCTGGTATCTAATGACAATGAGATATATTTTTAATTATTGAGATAGACTTTTCACGTCAAATTTGCTGATTTATTTCGATAATTCTCCATATTTCATAATACAGTACTCAAATACTAATTCAAATCCAAAATCTTACTGATTTATGATTTGTTGACCTGAAATACAGGGTACGACGTGATCATTATTCTGTTCACTTTATAAATGATTTTAATTTTCGATTTGAATAATGATTTTCAGAATTTATTTCAAATCATAGCATTTTTTTATCTAAAAAACCGAAATTAAATGATTTTTGATTCCAAGATACTCATCAATCGATAATACATCATTATTATAAAATATAATAGTGATCTGGTATGTGAAGACAATAATTTATGATATAATTTTCTGAGTTTGACTTTTCATTTAAAATTTGCTGAGTTACTTTGATAATTCTACATATTTTATAATACTCAAATACTAATTCAAATCCAAAATCTTTCTGATTTCTGATTTGTTGACCTGAAATACAGGGTACGACTTGACCATTATTCTGTTTACTTAATAAATGATTTTAATTTTCGATTTGAATAATGAATTACAGAATTTATTTCAAATCATGGCATTTTTTTATCTAAAAAACAGCAATTAAATGATTTTTGATTCCAAGATACTCATCAATTGATAATACATCATTATCTTTTAATTACAACGGTGAGCTGGTATGTAAAGACAATAATTTATAATATAAATTATTGAAATGACTTATCATTTAAAATTTGTGGATTTCTTTTTAAAATTCTTCATATTTCATAATAGTGTACTCAAATAATAATTCAAATCCAAAATCTTACTGATTTATGATTTGTTGACCTGGAATACAGGGTACGACGTGATCATTATTCTCTTCACTTAATAAATGATTTTCATTTTCGATTTGAATAATGAATTACAGAATTTATTTCGTATCAAGGAATTATTTGGTCTAAAAATCAGAATTTCAATAATTTTGATTCCATGATACTCATCAATCGATAATACATCATTATTATGAAATATAATGGTGATCTGGTATGTGAAGACAATAATTTAAAATATAAATTATTGAAATGACTTATCATTTAAAATTTGCTGATTTGTTTTTAAAATTCTTCATATTTCATAATAGTGTACTCAAATAATAATTCAAATCCAAAATCTTACTGATTTATGATTTGTTGACCTGGAATACAGGGTACGACGTGATCATTATTCTGTTCACTTAATAAATGATTTTCATTTTCGATTTGAATAATGAATTACAGAATTTATTTCGTATCAAGGAATTATTTGGTCTAAAAATTAGAATTTAAATAATTTTGATTCCAAGATACTCATCAATCGATATCTTTCAAATATAAAGGTGATCTGGTATCTAAAGACAATAATAAATATTCTTAAATATTGAGTTTGACTTTTCACGTCAAATTTGCTGATTTATTTCGATAAATCTCAATATTTCATAATACAGTACTCGAATACTAATTCAAATCCAAAATCTTTCTTATTTATGATTTGTTGACCTGGAATACAGGGTACGACGTGATCATTATTCTGTTCACTTAATAAATGATTTTAATTTTCGATTTGAATAATTAATTACAGAATTTATTTCAAATCAAGGCATTTTTTGTTCTAAAAAACAGAAATCATTATTAATTAAATAATTTTTGATTCCAAGATACTCATCAATCGATAATACATCATTATTAAAAAATATAATGGTGATCTGGTATGTGAAGACAATAATTTATAATATAAATTATTGAATTTCACTTTTCATTTAAAATTTGCTGATTTGTTTTTAAAATTCTCCATATTTCATAATACAGTACTCGAATACTAATTCAAATCCAAAATCTTTCTGATTTATGATTTGTTGACCTGCAATACAGGGTACGACGTGATCATTATTCTGTTCACTTAATAAATGATTTAATTATTTGCTTTGAATAATGAATTACTGAATTTATTTCAAATCAAGGCATTTTTTGTTCTAAAAAACAGAAATCATTATTAATTAAATAATTTTTGATTCCAAGATACTCATCAATCGATAATACATCATTATTAAACAATATAATGGTGATCTGGTATGTGAAGACAATAATTTATAATATAAATTATTGAATTTGACTTTTCATTTAAAATTTGCTGATTTGTTTTTAAAATTCTCCATATTTCATAATACAGTACTCAAATACTAATTCACATCAAAAATCTTTCTAATTTATTAATTGTTGACCTGCAATACAGGGTACGACGTGATCATTATACTGTTCACTTAATAAATGATTTTAATTTTCGATTTGAATAATGAATTACAGAATTTATTTCATATCAAGGAATTATTTGGTCTAAAAATCAGAAATTAAATAATCTTGATTCCAAGATACACATCAATCGATTATACATCATTATTATAAAATATAATGGTGATCTGGTATGTGAAGACAATAATTTATGATATAATTTTCTGAGTTTGACTTTTCATTTAAAATTTGCTGATTTGTTTCGATAATTCTCCATATTTAATAATACAGTACTCACATACTAATTCAAATCCAAAATCTTTCTGGTTTATGATTTGTTGACCTGGAATACAGGGTACGACGTGATCATTATTCTGTTCCCTTAATAAATGATTTTAATTTTCGATTTGAATAATGAATTACAGAATTTATTTCGTATCAAGGAATTATTTGGTCTAAAAATTAGAATTTAAATAATTTTGATTCCAAGATACTCATCAATCGATAATACATCATTATCTTTTAAATACAACGGTGATCTGATATGTGAAGACAATAATTTATAATATAAATTATTGAAATTGACTTTTCATTTAAAATTTGCTGATTTGTTTCGATAATTCTCCATCTTTCATAATAGTGTACTCAAATAATAATTCAAATCCAAAATCTTACTGATTTATGATTTGTTGACCTGGAATACAGGGTACGACGTGATCATTATTCTGTTCACTTAATAAATGATTTTAATTTTCTCTTTGAATAATGAATTACTGAATTTATTTCAAAACAAGGCATTATTTGGTCTAAAAATCAGAAATTAAATAATCTTGATTCCAAGATACTCATCAATCTATAATACATCATTATTATAAAATATAATAGTGATCTGGTATGTGAAGACAATAATTTATGATATAATTTTCTGAGTTTGACTTTTCATTTAAAATTTGCTGAGTTACTTTGATAATTCTACATATTTTATAATACTCAAATACTAATTCAAATCCAAAATCTTTCTGATTTCTGATTTGTTGACCTGAAATACAGGGTACGACTTGACCATTATTCTGTTTACTTTATAAATGATTTTCATTTTCGATTTGAATAATGAACTACAGAATTTATTTCAAATCATGGCATTTTTTTATCTAAAAAACAGAAATTAAATGATTTTTGATTCCAAGATACACATCAATCGATAATACATCATTATTTTTCAAACAAAACGGTGATCTGGTATGTAAAGACAATAATTTATAATATAAATTATTGAAATGACTTATCATTTAAAATTTGCTGATTTGTTTTTAAAATTCTTCATATTTCATAATAGTGTACTCAAATAATAATTCAAAACCAAAATTTTACTAATTTATGATTTGTTGACCTGGAATACAGGGTACGACGTGATCATTATTCTGTTCTCTTAATAAATGATTTTCATTTTCGATTTGAATAATGAATTACAGAATTTATTTCGTATCAAGGAATTATTTGGTCTAAAAATTAGAATTTAAATAATTTTGATTCCAAGATACTCATCAATCGATATCATTCAAATATAAAGGTGATCTGGTATCTAAAGACAATAATAAATATTCTTAAATATTGAGTTTGACTTTTCACGTCAAATTTGCTGATTTATTTCGATAAATCTCAATATTTCATAATACAGTACTCGAATACTAATTCAAATCCAAAATCTTTCTTATTTATGATTTGTTGACCTGGAATACAGGATACGACGTGATCATTATTCTGTTCACTTAATAAATGATTTTAATTTTCGATTTGAATAATGAATTACAGAATTTATTTCAAATCATGGCATTTTTTTATCTAAAAAACAGCAATTAAATGATTTTTGATTCCAAGATACTCATCAATTGATAATACATCATTATCTTTTAATTACAACGGTGAGCTGGTATGTTAAGACAATAATTTATAATATAAATTATTGAAATGACTTATCATTTAAAATTTGTGGATTTCTTTTTAAAATTCTTCATATTTCATAATAGTGTACTCAAATAATAATTCAAATCCAAAATCTTACTGATTTATGATTTGTTGACCTGGAATACAGGGTACGACGTGATCATTATTCTCTTCACTTAATAAATGATTTTAATTTTCGATTTGAATAATGAATTACAGAATTTATTTCATATCAAGGAATTATTTGGTCAAAAAATCAGAATTTAAATAATTTTGATTCAAAGATACTCTTCAATCGATATCTTTCAAATATCAAGGTGATCTGGTATCTAATGACAATGAGATATATTTTTAATTATTGAGTTAGACTTTTCACGTCAAATTTGCTGATTTATTTCGATAATTCTCCATATTTCATAATACAGTACTCAAATACTAATTCAAATCCAAAATCTTACTGATTTATGATTTGTTGACCTGGAATACAGGGTACGACGTGATCATTATTCTGTTCACTTAATAAATGATTTTAATTTTCGATTTGAATAATGATTTTCAGAATTTATTTCAAATCATGGCATTTTTTTATCTAAAAAACCGAAATTAAATGATTTTTGATTCCAAGATACTCATCAATCGATAATACATCATTATCTTTTAAATACAACGGTGATCTGATATGTGAAGACAATAATTTATAATATAAATTATTGAAATTGACTTTTCATATAAAATTTGCTGATTTGTTTCGATAATTCTCCATATTTCATAATAGTGTACTCAAATAATAATTCAAATCCAAAATCTTACTGATTTATGATTTGTTGACCTGGAATACAGGGTACGACTTGACCATTATTCTGTTTACTTTATAAATGATTTTCATTTTCGATTTGAATAATTAATTACAGAATTTATTTCGTATCAAGGAATTATTTGGTGTAAAAATCAGAATTTCAATAATTTTGATTCCAAGATACTCATCAATCGATAATACATCATTATTATGAAATATAATGGTGATCTGGTATGTGAAGACAATAATTTATAATATAAATTATTGAAATGACTTATCATTTAAATTTTGCTGATTTGTTTTTAAAATTCTTCATATTTCATAATAGTGTACTCAAATAATAATTCAAATCCAAAATCTTACTGATTTATGATTTGTTGACCTGGAATACAGGGTACGACGTGATCATTATTCTGTTCACTTAATAAATGATTTTCATTTTCGATTTGAATAATGAATTACAGAATTTATTTCGTATCAAGGAATTATTTGGTCTAAAAATTAGAATTTAAATAATTTTGATTCCAAGATACTCATCAATCGATATCTTTCAAATATAAAGGTGATCTGGTATCTAAAGACAATAATAAATATTCTTAAATATTGAGTTTGACTTTTCACGTCAAATTTGCTGATTTATTTCGATAAATCTCAATATTTCATAATACAGTACTCGAATACTAATTCAAATCCAAAATCTTTCTTATTTATGATTTGTTGACCTGGAATACAGGGTACGACGTGATCATTATTCTGTTCACTTAATAAATGATTTTAATTTTCGATTTGAATAATTAATTACAGAATTTATTTCAAATCAAGGCATTTTTTGTTCTAAAAAACAGAAATCATTATTAATTAAATAATTTTTGATTCCAAGATACTCATCAATCGATAATACATCATTATTAAAAAATATAATGGTGATCTGGTATGTGAAGACAATAATTTATAATATAAATTATTGAATTTCACTTTTCATTTAAAATTTGCTGATTTGTTTTTAAAATTCTCCATATTTCATAATACAGTACTCGAATACTAATTCAAATCCAAAATCTTTTTGATTTATGATTTGTTGACCTGCAATACAGGGTACGACGTGATCATTATTCTGTTCACTTAATAAATGATTTAATTATTTGCTTTGAATAATGAATTACTGAATTTATTTCAAATCAAGGCATTTTTTGTTCTAAAAAACAGAAATCATTATTAATTAAATAATTTTTGATTCCAAGATACTCATCAATCGATAATACATCATTATTAAAAAATATAATGGTGATCTGGTATGTGAAGACAATAATTTATAATATAAATTATTGAATTTGACTTTTCATTTAAAATTTGCTGATTTGTTTTTAAAATTCTCCATATTTCATAATACAGTACTCAAATATTAATTCAAATCAAAAATCTTTCTAATTTATTAATTGTTGACCTGCAATACAGGGTACGACGTGATCATTATACTGTTCACTTAATAAATGATTTTAATTTTCGATTTGAATAATGAATTACAGAATTTATTTCATATCAAGGAATTATTTGGTCTAAAAATCAGAAATTAAATAATCTTGATTCCAAGATACACATCAATCGATTATACATCATTATTATAAAATATAATGGTGATCTGGTATGTGAAGACAATAATTTATGATATAATTTTCTGAGTTTGACTTTTCATTTAAATTTGCTGATTTGTTTCGATAATTCTCCATATTTAATAATACAGTACTCACATACTAATTCAAATCCAAAATCTTTCTGGTTTATGATATGTTGACCTGGAATACAGGGTACGACGTGATCATTATTCTGTTCCCTTAATAAATGATTTTAATTTTCGCTTTGAATAATGAATTACTGAATTTATTTCAAAACAAGGCATTATTTGGTCTAAAAATCAGAAATTAAATAATCTTGATTCCAAGATACTCATCAATCTATAATACATCATTATTATAAAATATAATGGTGATCTGGTATGTGAAGACAATAATTTATAATATAATTTTCTAATTTGACTTTTCATTTAAAATTTGCTGAGTTACTTTGATAATTCTACATATTTTATAATACTCAAATACTAATTCAAATCCAAAATCTTTCTGATTTCTGATTTGTTGTCTTAAAATACAGGGTACGACTTGACCATTATTCTGTTTACTTTATAAATGATTTTAATTTTCGTTTTGAATAATGAATTACAGTATTTATTTCAAATCATGGTATTTTTTTTTCTAAAAAACAGAAATTAAATGATTTTTGATTCCAAGATACACATCAATCGATTATACATCATTATTTTTCAAACAAAACGGTGATCTGGTATGTAAAGACAATAATTTATAATATAAATTATTGAATTTGACTTTTCATTTAAAATTTGCTGATTTGTTTCGATAATTCTCCATATTTCATAAGACAGTACACACATACTAATTCAAATCAAAAATCTTTCTGTTTTATGATTTGTTGACCTGGAATACAGGGTACGACGTGATCATTATTCTATTCACTTAATAAATGATTTTAATTTTCGATTTGAATAATTAATTACAGAATTTATTTCATATCAAAGAATTATTTGGTCTAAAAATCAGAATTTCAATAATTTTGATTCAAAGATACTCTTCAATCGATATCTTTCAAATATCAAGGTGATCTGGTATCTAATGACAATGAGATATATTTTTAATTATTGAGTTAGACTTTTCACGTCAAATTTGCTGATTTATTTCGATAATTCTCCATATTTCATAATACAGTACTCAAATACTAATTCAAATCCAAAATCTTACTGATTTATGATTTGTTGACCTGGAATACAGGGTACGACGTGATCATTATTCTGTTTACTTAATAAATGATTTTAATTTTCGATTTGAATAATGAATTACAGAATTTATTTCAAATCATGGCATTTTTGTATCTAAAAAACAGAAATTAAGCGATTTTTGATTCCAAGATACTCATCAATCGATAATACATCATTATCTTTCAAACAAAACGGTGATCTGGTATGTGAAGACAATAATTTATAGTATAAATTATTGAAATTGACTTTTCATTTAAAATTTGCTGATTTGTTTCGATAATTCTCCATATTTCATAATAGTGTACTCAAATAATAATTCAAATCCAAAATCTTACTGATTAATGATTTGTTGACCTGGAATACAGGGTACGACGTGATCATTATTCTGTTCCCTTAATAAATGATTTTAATTTTCCCTTTGAGTAATGAATTACAGAATTTATTTCATATCAAGGAATTATTTGGTCTAAAAATCAGAATTTAAATAATTTTGATTCAAAGATACTCTTCAATCGATATCTTTCAAATATCAAGGTGATCTGGTATCTAATGACAATGAGATATATTTTTAATTATTGAGTTAGACTTTTCACGTCAAATTTGCTGATTTATTTCGATAATTCTCCATATTTCATAATACAGTACTCAAATACTAATTGAAATCCAAAATCTTACTGATTTATGATTTGTGTACCTGGAATACAGGGTAAGACGTGATCATTATTCTGTTCACTTAATAAATGATTTTAATTTTTGATTTGAATAATGAATTACAGAATTTATTTCAAATCATGGCATTTTTTTATCTAAAAAACCGAAATTAAATGATTTTTGATTCCAAGATACACATCAATCGATAATAAATCATTATCTTTGAAACAAAACGGTGATCTGGTATGTAAAGACAATAATTTATAATATAAATTATTGAATTTCACTTTTCATTTAAAATTTGCTGATTTGTTTTTAAAATTCTTCATATTTCATACTAGTCTACTCAAATAATAATTGAAATCCAAAATCTTACTGATTTATGATTTGTTGACCTGGAATACAGGGTACGACGTGATCATTATTCTGTTCACTTAATAAATGATTTTAATTTTCGATTTGAATAATGAATTACAGAATTTATTTCAAATCATGGCATTTTTTTATCTAAAAAACAGAAATTAAATGATTTTTGATTCCAAGATACACATCAATCGATAATACATCATTATCTTTTAATTACAACGGTGAGCTGGTATGTTAAGACAATAATTTATAATATAAATTATTGAAATGACTTATCATTTAAAATTTGTGGATTTCTTTTTAAAATTCTTCATATTTCATAATAGTGTACTCAAATAATAATTCAAATCCAAAATCTTACTGATTTATGATTTGTTGACCTGGAATACAGGGTACGACGTGATCATTATTCTCTTCACTTAATAAATGATTTTAATTTTCGATTTGAATAATGAATTACAGAATTTATTTCATATCAAGGAATTATTTGGTCAAAAAATCAGAATTTAAATAATTTTGATTCAAAGATACTCTTCAATCGATATCTTTCAAATATCAAGGAGATCTGGTATCTAATGACAATGAGATATATTTTTAATTATTGAGTTAGACTTTTCACGTCAAATTTGCTGATTTATTTCGATAATTCTCCATATTTCATAATACAGTACTCAAATACTAATTCAAATCCAAAATCTTACTGATTTATGATTTGTTGACCTGGAATACAGGGTACGACTTGACCATTATTCTGTTTACTTTATAAATGATTTTCATTTTCGATTTGAATAATTAATTACAGAATTTATTTCGTATCAAGGAATTATTTGGTGTAAAAATCAGAATTTTAATAATTTTGATTCCAAGATACTCATCAATCGATAATACATCATTATTATGAAATATAATGGTGATCTGGTATGTGAAGACAATAATTTATAATATAAATTATTGAAATGACTTATCATTTAAAATTTGCTGATTTGTTTTTAAAATTCTTCATATTTCATAATAGTGTACTCAAATAATAATTCAAATCCAAAATCTTACTGATTTATGATTTGTTGACCTGGAATACAGGGTACGACGTGATCATTATTCTGTTCACTTAATAAATGATTTTCATTTTCGATTTGAATAATGAATTACAGAATTTATTTCGTATCAAGGAATTATTTGGTCTAAAAATTAGAATTTAAATAATTTTGATTCCAAGATACTCATCAATCGATATCTTTCAAATATAAAGGTGATCTGGTATCTAAAGACAATAATAAATATTCTTAAATATTGAGTTTGACTTTTCACGTCAAATTTGCTGATTTATTTCGATAAATCTCAATATTTCATAATACAGTACTCGAATACTAATTCAAATCCAAAATCTTTCTTATTTATGATTTGTTGACCTGGAATACAGGGTACGACGTGATCATTATTCTGTTCACTTAATAAATGATTTTAATTTTCGATTTGAATAATTAATTACAGAATTTATTTCAAATCAAGGCATTTTTTGTTCTAAAAAACAGGAATCAAGGAATTATTTGGTCTAAAAATTAGAATTTAAATAATTTTGATTCCAAGATACTCATCAATCGATATCTTTCAAATATAAAGGTGATCTGGTATCTAAAGACAATAATAAATATTCTTAAATATTGAGTTTGACTTTTCACGTCAAATTTGCTGATTTATTTCGATAAATCTCAATATTTCATAATACAGTACTCGAATACTAATTCAAATCCAAAATCTTTCTTATTTATGATTTGTTGACCTGGAATACAGGGTACGACGTGATCATTATTCTGTTCACTTAATAAATGATTTTAATTTTCGATTTGAATAATGAATTACAGAATTTATTTCAAATCAAGGCATTTTTTGTTCTAAAAAACAGAAATCATTATTAATTAAATAATTTTTGATTCCAAGATACTCATCAATCGATAATACATCATTATTAAAAAATATAATGGTGATCTGGTATGTGAAGACAATAATTTATAATATAAATTATTGAATTTCACTTTTCATTTAAAATTTGCTGATTTGTTTTTAAAATTCTCCATATTTCATAATACAGTACTCGAATACTAATTCAAATCCAAAATCTTTTTGATTTATGATTTGTTGACCTGCAATACAGGGTACGACGTGATCATTATTCTGTTCACTTAATAAATGATTTAATTATTTGCTTTGAATAATGAATTACTGAATTTATTTCAAATCAAGGCATTTTTTGTTCTAAAAAACAGAAATCATTATTAATTAAATAATTTTTGATTCCAAGATACTCATCAATCGATAATACATCATTATTAAAAAATATAATGGTGATCTGGTATGTGAAGACAATAATTTATAATATAAATTATTGAATTTGACTTTTCATTTAAAATTTGCTGATTTGTTTTTAAAATTCTCCATATTTCATAATACAGTACTCAAATACTAATTCAAATCAAAAATCTTTCTAATTTATTAATTGTTGACCTGCAATACAGGGTACGACGTGATCATTATACTGTTCACTTAATAAATGATTTTAATTTTCGATTTGAATAATGAATTACAGAATTTATTTCATATCAAGGAATTATTTGGTCTAAAAATCAGAAATTAAATAATCTTGATTCCAAGATACACATCAATCGATTATACATCATTATTATAAAATATAATGGTGATCTGGTATGTGAAGACAATAATTTATGATATAATTTTCTGAGTTTGACTTTTCATTTAAATTTGCTGATTTGTTTCGATAATTCTCCATATTTAATAATACAGTACTCACATACTAATTCAAATCCAAAATCTTTCTGGTTTATGATATGTTGACCTGGAATACAGGGTACGACGTGATCATTATTCTGTTCCCTTAATAAATGATTTTAATTTTCGCTTTGAATAATGAATTACAGAATTTATTTCAAATCATGGCATTTTTTTATCTAAAAAACAGAAATTAAATGATTTTTGATTCCAAGATACACATCAATCGATAATACATCATTATTTTTCAAACAAAACGGTGATCTGGTATGTAAAGACAATAATTTATAATATAAATTATTGAAATGACTTATCATTTAAAATTTGCTGATTTGTTTTTAAAATTCTTCATATTTCATAATAGTGTACTCAAATAATAATTCAAAACCAAAATTTTACTAATTTATGATTTGTTGACCTGGAATACAGGGTACGACGTGATCATTATTCTGTTCTCTTAATAAATGATTTAATTATTTGCTTTGAATAATGAATTACTGAATTTATTTCAAATCAATGCATTTTTTGTTCTAAAAAACAGAAATCATTATTAATTAAATAATTTTTGATTCCAAGATACTCATCAATCGATAATACATCATTATTAAAAACTATAATGGTGATCTGGTATGTGAAGACAATAATTTATAATATAAATTATTGAATTTGACTTTTCATTTAAAATTTGCTAATTTGTTTCGATAATTCTCCATATTTCATAATACAGTACTCGAATACTAATTCAAATCCGAAATCTTTCTGATTTATGATTTGTTGACCTGGAATACAGGGTACTACGTGATCATTATTCTGTTCACTTAATAAATGATTTTAATTTTCGATTTGAATAATGAATTACAGAATTTATTTCAAATCATGGCATTTTTTTATCTAAAAAACAGAAATTAAATGATTTTTGATTCCAAGATACTCATCAATCGATAATACATCATTATCTTTTAAATACAACGGTGATCTGATATGTAAAGACAATAATTTATAATATAAATTATTGAATTTGACTTTTCATTTAAAATTTGCTGATTTATTTCGATAATTCTCCATATTTCATAATACAGTACTCGAATACTAATTCAAATCCGAAATCTTTCTGATTTATGATTTGTTGACCTGGAATACAGGGTACTACGTGATCATTATTCTGTTCACTTAATAAATGATTTTAATTTTTGATTTGAATAATGAATTACAGAATTTATTTCAAATCATGGCATTTTTTTATCTAAAAAACAGAAATTAAATGATTTTTGATTCCAAGATACACATCAATCGATAATACATCATTATTTTTCAAACAAAACGGTGATCTGGTATGTAAAGACAATAATTTATAATATAAATTATTGAAATGACTTTTCATTTAAAATATGCTGATTTGTTTTTAAAATTCTTCATATTTCATAATAGTGTACTCAAATAATAATTCAAATCCAAAATCCTACTGATTTATGATTTGTTGACCTGGAATACAGGATACGACGTGATCATTATTCTGTTCACTTAATAAATGATTTTAATTTTCGATTTGAATAATGAATTACAGAATTTATTTCATATCAAGGAATTATTTGGTCTTAAAATCAGAATTAAATAATTTTGATTCCAAGATACTCATCAATCGATATCTTTCAAATATAAAGGTGATCTGGTACCTAAAGACAATAATAAATATTCTTAATTATTGAGTTTGACTTTTCACGTCAAATTTGCTGATTTATTTCGATAATTCTCAATATTTCATAATACAGTACTCGAATACTAATTCAAATCCAAAATCTTTCTTATTTATGATTTGTTGACCTGAAATACAGGGTACGACGTGATCATTATTCTGTTCACTTAATAAATGATTTTAATTTTCGATTTGAATAATGAATTACAGAATTTATTTCAAATCATGGCATTTTTTTATCTAAAAAACCGAAATTAAATGATTTTTGATTCCAAGATTCTCATCAATCGATAATACATCATTATCTTTTAAATACAACGGTGATCTGGTATGTAAAGACAATAATTTATAATATAAATTATTGAAATGACTTATCATTTAAAATTTGCTGATTTGTATTTAAAATTCTTCATATTTCATAATAGTGTACTCAAATAATAATTCAAATCCAAAATCTTACTGATTTATGATTTGTTGACCTGGAATACAGGGTACGACGTGATCATTATTCTGTTCACTTAATAAATGATTTTCATTTTCGATTTGAATAATGAATTACAGAATTTATTTCGTATCAAGGAATTATTTGGTCTAAAAATTAGAATTTAAATAATTTTGATTCCAAGATACTCATCAATCGATATCTTTCAAATATAAAGGTGATCTGGTATCTAAAGACAATAATAAATATTCTTAAATATTGAGTTTGACTTTTCACGTCAAATTTGCTGATTTATTTCGATAAATCTCAATATTTCATAATACAGTACTCGAATACTAATTCAAATCCAAAATCTTTCTTATTTATGATTTGTTGACCTGGAATACAGGGTACGACGTGATCATTATTCTGTTCACTTAATAAATGATTTTAATTTTCGATTTGAATAATTAATTACAGAATTTATTTCAAATCAAGGCATTTTTTGTTCTAAAAAACAGAAATCATTATTAATTAAATAATTTTTGATTCCAAGATACTCATCAATCGATAATACATCATTATTAAAAAATATAATGGTGATCTGGTATGTGAAGACAATAATATATAATATAAATTATTGAATTTCACTTTTCATTTAAAATTTGCTGATTTGTTTTTAAAATTCTCCATATTTCATAATACAGTACTCGAATACTAATTCAAATCCAAAATCTTTCTGATTTATGATTTGTTGACCTGCAATACAGGGTACGACGTGATCATTTTTCTGTTCACTTAATAAATGATTTAATTATTTGCTTTGAATAATGAATTACTGAATTTATTTCAAATCAAGGCATTTTTTGTTCTAAAAAACAGAAATCATTATTAATTAAATAATTTTTGATTCCAAGATACTCATCAATCGATAATACATCATTATTAAAAAATATAATGGTGATCTGGTATGTGAAGACAATAATTTATAATATAAATTATTGAATTTGACTTTTCATTTAAAATTTGCTGATTTGTTTTTAAAATTCTCCATATTTCATAATACAGTACTCAAATACTAATTCAAATCAAAAATCTTTCTAATTTATTAATTGTTGACCTGCAATACAGGGTACGACGTGATCATTATACTGTTCACTTAATAAATGATTTTAATTTTCGATTTGAATAATGAATTACAGAATTTATTTCATATCAAGGAATTATTTGGTCTAAAAAACAGATATTAAATGATTATTGATTCCAAGATACACATTAATCGATTATACATCATTATTTTTCAAACAAAACGGTGATCTGGTATGTAAAGACAATAATTTATAATATAAATTATTGAAATGACTTATCATATAAAATTTGCTGATTTGTTTTTAAAATTCTTCATATTTCATAATAGTGTACTCAAATAATAATTCAAATCCAAAATCTTACTGATTTATGATTTGTTGACCTGGAATACAGGGTACGACATGATCATTATTCTGTTCATTTAAAAAATAATTTTAATTTTCGATTTGAATAATGAATTACAGAATTTATTTCGTATCAAGGAATTATTTGGTTTAAAATTTAGAATTTAAATAATTTTGATTCCAAGATACTCATCAATCGATAATACATCATTATCTTTTAAATACAACGGTGATCTGATATGTGAAGACAATAATTTATAATATAAATTATTGAAATTGACTTTTCATTTAAAATTTGCTGATTTGTTTCGATAATTCTCCATATTTCATAATAGTGTACTCAAATAATAATTCAAATCCAAAATCTTACTGATTTATGATTTGTTGACCTGGAATACAGGGTACGACTTGACCATTATTCTGTTTACTTTATAAATGATTTTCATTTTCGATTTGAATAATTAATTACAGAATTTATTTCGTATCAAGGAATTATTTGGTGTAAAAATCAGAATTTCAATAATTTTGATTCCAAGATACTCATCAATCGATAATACATCATTATTATGAAATATAATGGTGATCTGGTATGTGAACACAATAATTTATAATATAAATTATTGAAATGACTTATCATTTAAAATTTGCTGATTTGTTTTTAAAATTCTTCATATTTCATAATAGTGTACTCAAATAATAATTCAAATCCAAAATCTTACTGATTTATGATTTGTTGACCTGGAATACAGGGTACGACGTGATCATTATTCTGTTCACTTAATAAATGATTTTCATTTTCGATTTGAATAATGAATTACAGAATTTATTTCGTATCAAGGAATTATTTGGTCTAAAAATTAGAATTTAAATAATTTTGATTCCAAGATACTCATCAATCGATATCTTTCAAATATAAAGGTGATCTGGTATCTAAAGACAATAATAAATATTCTTAAATATTGAGTTTGACTTTTCACGTCAAATTTGCTGATTTATTTCGATAAATCTCAATATTTCATAATACAGTACTCGAATACTAATTCAAATCCAAAATCTTTCTTATTTATGATTTGTTGACCTGGAATACAGGGTACGACGTGATCATTATTCTGTTCACTTAATAAATGATTTTAATTTTCGATTTGAATAATTAATTACAGAATTTATTTCAAATCTAGGCATTTTTTGTTCTAAAAAACAGAAATCATTATTAATTAAATAATTTTTGATTCCAAGATACTCATCAATCGATAATACATCATTATTAAAAAATATAATGGTGATCTGGTATGTGAAGACAATAATTTATAATATAAATTATTGAATTTCACTTTTCATTTAAAATTTGCTGATTTGTTTTTAAAATTCTCCATATTTCATAATACAGTACTCGAATACTAATTCAAATCCAAAATCTTTTTGATTTATGATTTGTTGACCTGCAATACAGGGTACGACGTGATCATTATTCTGTTCACTTAATAAATGATTTAATTATTTGCTTTGAATAATGAATTACTGAATTTATTTCAAATCAAGGCATTTTTTGTTCTAAAAAACAGAAATCATTATTAATTAAATAATTTTTGATTCCAAGATACACATCAATCGATAATAAATCATTATCTTTGAAACAAAACGGTGATCTGGTATGTAAAGACAATAATTTATAATATAAATTATTGAATTTCACTTTTCATTTAAAATTTGCTGATTTGTTTTTAAAATTCTTCATATTTCATACTAGTGTACTCAAATAATAATTGAAATCCAAAATCTTACTGATTTATGATTGGTTGACCTGGAATACAGGGTACGACGTGATCATTATTCTGTTCACTTAATAAATGATTTTAATTTTCGATTTGAATAATGAATTACAGAATTTATTTCAAATCATGGCATTTTTTTATCTAAAAAACCGAAATTAAATGATTTTTGATTCCAAGATTCTCATCAATCGATAATACATCATTATCTTTTAAATACAACGGTGATCTGGTATGTAAAGACAATAATTTATAATATAAATTATTGAAATGACTTTTCATTTAAAATTTGCTGATTTGTTTTTAAAATTCTTTATATTTCATAATAGTGTACTCGAATACTAATTCAAATCCAAAATCTTTCTGATTTATGCTTTGTTGACCTGGAATACAGGGTACGACGTGATCATTATTCTGTTCCCTTAATAAATGATTTTAATTTTCGATTTGAATAATGAATTACAGAATTTATTTCATATCAAGGAATTATTTGGTCTAAATATCAGAATTTAAATAACTTTGATTCAATGATACTCTTCAATCGATATCTTTCAAATATCAAGGTGATTTGGTATCTAATGACAATGAGATATATTTTTAATTATTGAGTTAGACTTTTCACGTCAAATTTGCTGATTTATTTCGATAATTCTCCATATTTCATAATACAGTACTCAAATACTAATTCAAATCCAAAATCTTTCTGATTTCTGATTTGTTGTCTTGAAATACAGGGTACGACTTGACCATTATTCTGTTTACTTTATAAATGATGTTAATTTTCGATTTGAATAATGAATTACAGAATTTATTTCAAATCATGGCATTTTTTTATCTAAAAAACAGAAATTAAACGATTTTTGATTCCAAGATACACATCAATCGATAATACATCATTATCTTTTAAATACAACGGTGATTTTATGATTTGTTGACCTGGAATACAGGGTACGACGTGATCATTATTCTGTTTACTTTATAAATGATTTTAATTTTCGATTTGAATAATGAATTACAGAATTTATTTCATATCAAGGAATTATTTGGTCGAAATATCAGAATTTAAATAATTTTGATTCCATGATACTTATCAATCGATATTTTTCTAATATAAAGGTGATCTGGTATCTAATGACAATGAGATATATTTTTAATTATTGAGTTAGACTTTTCACGTCAAATTTGCTGATTTATTTCGATAATTCTCCATATTTCATAATACAGTACTCGAATACTAATTCAAATCCGAAATCTTTCTGATTTATGATTTGTTGACCTGGAATACAGGGTACTACGTGATCATTATTCTGTTCACTTAATAAATGATTTTAATTTTCGATTTGAATAATGAATTACAGAATTTATTTCAAATCATGGCATTTTTTTATCTAAAAAACAGAAATTAAATGATTTTTGATTCCAAGATACTCATCAATCGATAATACATCATTATCTTTTAAATACAACGGTGATCTGATATGTAAAGACAATAATTTATAATATAAATTATTGAATTTGACTTTTCATTTAAAATTTGCTGATTTATTTCGATAATTCTCCATATTTCATAATACAGTACTCGAATACTAATTCAAATCCGAAATCTTTCTGATTTATGATTTGTTGACCTGGAATACAGGGTACTACGTGATCATTATTCTGTTCACTTAATAAATGATTTTAATTTTTGATTTGAATAATGAATTACAGAATTTATTTCAAATCATGGCATTTTTTTATCTAAAAAACAGAAATTAAATGATTTTTGATTCCAAGATACACATCAATCGATAATACATCATTATTTTTCAAACAAAACGGTGATCTGGTATGTAAAGACAATAATTTATAATATAAATTATTGAAATGACTTTTCATTTAAAATATGCTGATTTGTTTTTAAAATTCTTCATATTTCATAATAGTGTACTCAAATAATAATTCAAATCCAAAATCCTACTGATTTATGATTTGTTGACCTGGAATACAGGATACGACGTGATCATTATTCTGTTCACTTAATAAATGATTTTAATTTTCGATTTGAATAATGAATTACAGAATTTATTTCATATCAAGGAATTATTTGGTCTAAAAATCAGAATTAAATAATTTTGATTCCAAGATACTCATCAATCGATATCTTTCAAATATAAAGGTGATCTGGTACCTAAAGACAATAATAAATATTCTTAATTATTGAGTTTGACTTTTCACGTCAAATTTGCTGATTTATTTCGATAATTCTCAATATTTCATAATACAGTACTCGAATACTAATTCAAATCCAAAATCTTTCTTATTTATGATTTGTTGACCTGAAATACAGGGTACGACGTGATCATTATTCTGTTTACTTTATAAATGATTTTAATTTTCGCTTTGAATAATGAATTACAGAATTTATTTCAAAACAAGGCATTATTTGGTCTAAAATCAGAAATTAAATAATCTTGATTCCAAGATACTCATCAATCTATAATACATCATTATTATAAAATATAATGGTGATCTGGTATGTGAAGACAATAATTTATGATATAATTTTCTGAGTTTGACTTTTCATTTAAAATTTGCTGAGTTACTTTGATAATTCTACATATTTTATAATACTCAAATACTAATTCAAATCCAAAATCTTTCTGATTTCTGATTTGTTGTCTTGAAATACAGGGTACGACTTGACCATTATTCTGTTTACTTTATAAATGATGTTAATTTTCGATTTGAATAATGAATTACAGAATTTATTTCAAATCATGGCATTTTTTTATCTAAAAAACAGAAATTAAATGATTTTTGATTCCAAGATACACATCAATCGATAATACATCATTATTTTTCAAACAAAACGGTGATCTGGTATGTAAAGACAATAATTTATAATATAAATTATTGAAATGACTTTTCATCTAAAATTTGCTGATTTGTTTTTAAAATTCTTCATATTTCATAATAGTGTACTCAAATAATAATTCAAATCCAAAATCTTTCTGATTTATAATTTGTTGACCTGGAATACAGGGTACGACGTGATCATTATTCTGTTCCCTTAATAAATGATTTTAATTTTCGATTTGAATAATGAATTACAGAATTTATTTCATATCAAGGAATTATTTGGTCTAAAAATCAGAATTTAAATAATTTTGATTCCAAGATAATCATCAATCGATATCTTTCAAATATAAAGGTGATCTGGTATCTAAAGACAATAATAAATATTCTTAATTATTGAGTTTGACTTTTCACGTCAAATTTGATGATTTATTTCGATAATTCTCAATATTTCATAATACAGTACTCGAATACTAATTCAAATCCAAAATCTTTCTTATTTATGATTTGTTGACCTGGAATACAGGGTACGACGTGATCATTATTCTGTTCACTTAATAAATGATTTTAATTTTCGATTTGAATAATGAATTACAGAATTTATTTCAAATCATGGCATTTTTTTATCAAATAAACCGAAATTAAATGATTTTTGATTCAAAGATACTCATCAATCGATAATACATCATTATTATAAAATATAATAGTGATCTGGTATGTGAAGACAATAATTTATGATATAATTTTCTGAGTTTGTCTTTTCATTTAAAATTTGCTGAGTTACTTTGATAATTCTACATATTTTATAATACTCAAATACTAATTCAAATCCAAAATCTTTCTGATTTCTGATTTGTTGACCTGAAATACAGGGTACGACTTGACCATTATTCTGTTTACTTTATAAATGATTTTAATTTTCGATTTGAATAATGAATTACAGAATTTGTTTCAAATCATGGCATTTTTTTATCTTAAAAAAAGAAATTAAACGATTTTTGATTCCAAGATACACATCAATCGATAATACATCATTATCTTTTAAATACAACGGTGATCTGATATGTAAAGACAATAATTTATAATATAAATTATTGAATTTGACTTTTCATTTAAAATTTGCTGATTTGTTTCGATAATTCTCCATATTTCATAAGACAGTACACACATACTAATTCAAATCAAAAATCTTTCTGTTTTATGATTTGTTGACCTGGAATACAGGGTACGACGTGATCATTATTCTGTTCACTTAATAAATGATTTAATTATTTGCTTTGAATAATGAATTACTGAATTTATTTCAAATCAATGCATTTTTTGTTCTAAAAAACAGAAATCATTATTAATTAAATAATTTTTGATTCCAAGATACTCATCAATCGATAATACATCATTATTAAAAACTATAATGGTGATCTGGTATGTGAAGACAATAATTTATAATATAAATTATTGAATTTGACTTTTCATTTAAAATTTGCTAATTTGTTTCGATAATTCTCCATATTTCATAAGACAGAACACACATACTAATTCAAATCCGAAATCTTTCTGATTTATGATTTGTTGACCTGGAATACAGGGTACTACGTGATCATTATTCTGTTCACTTAATAAATGATTTTAATTTTCGATTTGAATAATGAATTACAGAATTTATTTCAAATCATGGCATTTTTTTATCTAAAAAACAGAAATTAAATGATTTTTGATTCCAAGATACTCATCAATCGATAATACATCATTATCTTTTAAATACAACGGTGATCTGATATGTAAAGACAATAATTTATAATATAAATTATTGAATTTGACTTTTCATTTAAAATTTGCTAATTTGTTTCGATAATTCTCCATATTTCATAAGACAGAACACACATACTAATTCAAATCCGAAATCTTTCTGATTTATGATTTGTTGACCTGGAATACAGGGTACTACGTGATCATTATTCTGTTCACTTAATAAATGATTTTAATTTTCGATTTGAATAATGAATTACAGAATTTATTTCAAATCATGGCATTTTTTTATCTAAAAAACAGAAATTAAATGATTTTTGATTCCAAGATACTCATCAATCGATAATACATCATTATCTTTTAAATACAACGGTGATCTGATATGTAAAGACAATAATTTATAATATAAATTATTGAATTTGACTTTTCATTTAAAATTTGCTGATTTATTTCGATAATTCTCCATATTTCATAATACAGTACTCGAATACTAATTCAAATCCGAAATCTTTCTGATTTATGATTTGTTGACCTGGAATACAGGGTACTACGTGATCATTATTCTGTTCACTTAATAAATGATTTTAATTTTTGATTTGAATAATGAATTACAGAATTTATTTCAAATCATGGCATTTTTTTATCTAAAAAACAGAAATTAAATGATTTTTGATTCCAAGATACACATCAATCGATAATACATCATTATTTTTCAAACAAAACGGTGATCTGGTATGTAAAGACAATAATTTATAATATAAATTATTGAAATGACTTTTCATTTAAAATATGCTGATTTGTTTTTAAAATTCTTCATATTTCATAATAGTGTACTCAAATAATAATTCAAATCCAAAATCCTACTGATTTATGATTTGTTGACCTGGAATACAGGATACGACGTGATCATTATTCTGTTCACTTAATAAATGATTTTAATTTTCGATTTGAATAATGAATTACAGAATTTATTTCATATCAAGGAATTATTTGGTCTAAAAATCAGAATTAAATAATTTTGATTCCAAGATACTCATCAATCGATATCTTTCAAATATAAAGGTGATCTGGTACCTAAAGACAATAATAAATATTCTTAATTATTGAGTTTGACTTTTCACGTCAAATTTGCTGATTTATTTCGATAATTCTCAATATTTCATAATACAGTACTCGAATACTAATTCAAATCCAAAATCTTTCTTATTTATGATTTGTTGACCTGAAATACAGGGTACGACGTGATCATTATTCTGTTTACTTTATAAATGATTTTAATTTTCGCTTTGAATAATGAATTACAGAATTTATTTCAAAACAAGGCATTATTTGGTCTAAAATCAGAAATTAAATAATCTTGATTCCAAGATACTCATCAATCTATAATACATCATTATTATAAAATATAATGGTGATCTGGTATGTGAAGACAATAATTTATGATATAATTTTCTGAGTTTGACTTTTCATTTAAAATTTGCTGAGTTACTTTGATAATTCTACATATTTTATAATACTCAAATACTAATTCAAATCCAAAATCTTTCTGATTTCTGATTTGTTGTCTTGAAATACAGGGTACGACTTGACCATTATTCTGTTTACTTTATAAATGATGTTAATTTTCGATTTGAATAATGAATTACAGAATTTATTTCAAATCATGGCATTTTTTTATCTAAAAAACAGAAATTAAATGATTTTTGATTCCAAGATACACATCAATCGATAATACATCATTATTTTTCAAACAAAACGGTGATCTGGTATGTAAAGACAATAATTTATAATATAAATTATTGAAATGACTTTTCATCTAAAATTTGCTGATTTGTTTTTAAAATTCTTCATATTTCATAATAGTGTACTCAAATAATAATTCAAATCCAAAATCTTTCTGATTTATAATTTGTTGACCTGGAATACAGGGTACGACGTGATCATTATTCTGTTCCCTTAATAAATGATTTTAATTTTCGATTTGAATAATGAATTACAGAATTTATTTCATATCAAGGAATTATTTGGTCTAAAAATCAGAATTTAAATAATTTTGATTCCAAGATAATCATCAATCGATATCTTTCAAATATAAAGGTGATCTGGTATCTAAAGACAATAATAAATATTCTTAATTATTGAGTTTGACTTTTCACGTCAAATTTGATGATTTATTTCGATAATTCTCAATATTTCATAATACAGTACTCGAATACTAATTCAAATCCAAAATCTTTCTTATTTATGATTTGTTGACCTGGAATACAGGGTACGACGTGATCATTATTCTGTTCACTTAATAAATGATTTTAATTTTCGATTTGAATAATGAATTACAGAATTTATTTCAAATCATGGCATTTTTTTATCAAATAAACCGAAATTAAATGATTTTTGATTCAAAGATACTCATCAATCGATAATACATCATTATTATAAAATATAATAGTGATCTGGTATGTGAAGACAATAATTTATGATATAATTTTCTGAGTTTGTCTTTTCATTTAAAATTTGCTGAGTTACTTTGATAATTCTACATATTTTATAATACTCAAATACTAATTCAAATCCAAAATCTTTCTGATTTCTGATTTGTTGACCTGAAATACAGGGTACGACTTGACCATTATTCTGTTTACTTTATAAATGATTTTAATTTTCGATTTGAATAATGAATTACAGAATTTGTTTCAAATCATGGCATTTTTTTATCTTAAAAAAAGAAATTAAACGATTTTTGATTCCAAGATACACATCAATCGATAATACATCATTATCTTTTAAATACAACGGTGATCTGATATGTAAAGACAATAATTTATAATATAAATTATTGAATTTGACTTTTCATTTAAAATTTGCTGATTTGTTTCGATAATTCTCCATATTTCATAAGACAGTACACACATACTAATTCAAATCAAAAATCTTTCTGTTTTATGATTTGTTGACCTGGAATACAGGGTACGACGTGATCATTATTCTGTTCACTTAATAAATGATTTAATTATTTGCTTTGAATAATGAATTACTGAATTTATTTCAAATCAATGCATTTTTTGTTCTAAAAAACAGAAATCATTATTAATTAAATAATTTTTGATTCCAAGATACTCATCAATCGATAATACATCATTATTAAAAACTATAATGGTGATCTGGTATGTGAAGACAATAATTTATAATATAAATTATTGAATTTGACTTTTCATTTAAAATTTGCTAATTTGTTTCGATAATTCTCCATATTTCATAAGACAGAACACACATACTAATTCAAATCCGAAATCTTTCTGATTTATGATTTGTTGACCTGGAATACAGGGTACTACGTGATCATTATTCTGTTCACTTAATAAATGATTTTAATTTTCGATTTGAATAATGAATTACAGAATTTATTTCAAATCATGGCATTTTTTTATCTAAAAAACAGAAATTAAATGATTTTTGATTCCAAGATACTCATCAATCGATAATACATCATTATCTTTTAAATACAACGGTGATCTGATATGTAAAGACAATAATTTATAATATAAATTATTGAATTTGACTTTTCATTTAAAATTTGCTGATTTATTTCGATAATTCTCCATATTTCATAATACAGTACTCGAATACTAATTCAAATCCGAAATCTTTCTGATTTATGATTTGTTGACCTGGAATACAGGGTACTACGTGATCATTATTCTGTTCACTTAATAAATGATTTTAATTTTTGATTTGAATAATGAATTACAGAATTTATTTCAAATCATGGCATTTTTTTATCTAAAAAACAGAAATTAAATGATTTTTGATTCCAAGATACACATCAATCGATAATACATCATTATTTTTCAAACAAAACGGTGATCTGGTATGTAAAGACAATAATTTATAATATAAATTATTGAAATGACTTTTCATTTAAAATATGCTGATTTGTTTTTAAAATTCTTCATATTTCATAATAGTGTACTCAAATAATAATTCAAATCCAAAATCCTACTGATTTATGATTTGTTGACCTGGAATACAGGATACGACGTGATCATTATTCTGTTCACTTAATAAATGATTTTAATTTTCGATTTGAATAATGAATTACAGAATTTATTTCATATCAAGGAATTATTTGGTCTAAAAATCAGAATTAAATAATTTTGATTCCAAGATACTCATCAATTGATATCTTTCAAATATAAAGGTGATCTGGTACCTAAAGACAATAATAAATATTCTTAATTATTGAGTTTGACTTTTCACGTCAAATTTGCTGATTTATTTCGATAATTCTCAATATTTCATAATACAGTACTCGAATACTAATTCAAATCCAAAATCTTTCTTATTTATGATTTGTTGACCTGAAATACAGGGTACGACGTGATCATTATTCTGTTTACTTTATAAATGATTTTAATTTTCGCTTTGAATAATGAATTACAGAATTTATTTCAAAACAAGGCATTATTTGGTCTAAAATCAGAAATTAAATAATCTTGATTCCAAGATACTCATCAATCTATAATACATCATTATTATAAAATATAATGGTGATCTGGTATGTGAAGACAATAATTTATGATATAATTTTCTGAGTTTGACTTTTCATTTAAAATTTGCTGAGTTACTTTGATAATTCTACATATTTTATAATACTCAAATACTAATTCAAATCCAAAATCTTTCTGATTTCTGATTTGTTGTCTTGAAATACAGGGTACGACTTGACCATTATTCTGTTTACTTTATAAATGATGTTAATTTTCGATTTGAATAATGAATTACAGAATTTATTTCAAATCATGGCATTTTTTTATCTAAAAAACAGAAATTAAATGATTTTTGATTCCAAGATACACATCAATCGATAATACATCATTATTTTTCAAACAAAACGGTGATCTGGTATGTAAAGACAATAATTTATAATATAAATTATTGAAATGACTTATCATATAAAATTTGTGGATTTCCTTTTAAAATTCTTCATATTTCATAATAGTGTACTCAAATAATAATTCAAATCCAAAATCCTACTGATTTATGATTTGTTGACCTGGAATACAGGATACGACGTGATCATTATTCTGTTCACTTAATAAATGATTTTAATTTTCGATTTGAATAATGAATTACAGAATTTATTTCATATCAAGGAATTATTTGGTCTAAAAATCAGAATTTAAATAATTTTGATTCCAAGATAATCATCAATCGATATCTTTCAAATATAAAGGTGATCTGGTATCTAAAGACAATAATAAATATTCTTAATTATTGAGTTTGACTTTTCACGTCAAATTTGCTGATTTATTTCGATAATTCTCAATATTTCATAATACAGTACTCGAATACTAATTCAAATCCAAAATCTTTCTTATTTATGATTTGTTGACCTGGAATACAGGGTACGACGTGATCATTATTCTGTTCACTTAATAAATGATTTTAATTTTCGATTTGAATAATGAATTACAGAATTTATTTCAAATCATGGCATTTTTTTATCAAATAAACCGAAATTAAATGATTTTTGATTCAAAGATACTCATCAATCGATAATACATCATTATTATAAAATATAATAGTGATCTGGTATGTGAAGACAATAATTTATGATATAATTTTCTGAGTTTGTCTTTTCATTTAAAATTTGCTGAGTTACTTTGATAATTCTACATATTTTATAATACTCAAATACTAATTCAAATCCAAAATCTTTCTGATTTCTGATTTGTTGACCTGAAATACAGGGTACGACTTGACCATTATTCTGTTTACTTTATAAATGATTTTAATTTTCGATTTGAATAATGAATTACAGAATTTGTTTCAAATCATGGCATTTTTTTATCTTAAAAAAAGAAATTAAACGATTTTTGATTCCAAGATACACATCAATCGATAATACATCATTATCTTTTAAATACAACGGTGATCTGATATTTAAAGACAATAATTTATAATATAAATTATTGAATTTGACTTTTCATTTAAAATTTGCTGATTTGTTTCGATAATTCTCCATATTTCATAAGACAGTACACACATACTAATTCAAATCAAAAATCTTTCTGTTTTATGATTTGTTGACCTGGAATACAGGGTACGACGTGATCATTATTCTGTTCACTTAATAAATGATTTAATTATTTGCTTTGAATAATGAATTACTGAATTTATTTCAAATCAATGCATTTTTTGTTCTAAAAAACAGAAATCATTATTAATTAAATAATTTTTGATTCCAAGATACTCATCAATCGATAATACATCATTATTAAAAACTATAATGGTGATCTGGTATGTGAAGACAATAATTTATAATATAAATTATTGAATTTGACTTTTCATTTAAAATTTGCTAATTTGTTTCGATAATTCTCCATATTTCATAAGACAGAACACACATACTAATTCAAATCAAAAATCTTTCTGTTTTATGATTTGTTGACCTGGAATACAGGGTACGACGTGATCATTATTCTGTTTACTTTATAAATCATTTTAATTTTCGATTTGAATAATGAATTACAGAATTTATTTCATATCAAGGAATTATTTTGTCTAAATATCAGAATTTAAATAATTTTGATTCCATGATACTCATCAATCGATATCTTTCTAATATATAGGTGATCTGGTATCTAATGACAATGAGATATATTTTTAATGATTGAGTTAGACTTTTCACGTCAAATTTGCTGATTTATTTCGATAATTCTCCATATTTCATAATACAGTACTCGAATACTAATTCAAATCCAAAATCTTTCTGATTTCTGATTTGTTGTCTTGAAATACAGGGTACGACTTGACCATTATTCTGTTTACTTTGTAAATGATGTTAATTTTCGATTTGAATAATGAATTACAGAATTTATTTCACATCATGGCATTTTTTTATCTAAAAAACAGAAATTAAATGATTTTTGATTCCAAGATACACATCAATCGATAATACATCATTATTTTTCAAACAAAACGGTGATCTGGTATGTAAAGACAATAATTTATAATATAAATTATTGAAATGACTTTTCATTTAAAATTTGCTGATTTGTTTTTAAAATTCTTCATATTTCATAATACAGTACTCAAATACTAATTCAAATCCAAAATCTTACTGATTTATGATTTGTTGACCTGGAATACAGGGTACGACGTGATGTTTATTCTGTTCACTTAATAAATGATTTTAATTTTCGATTTGAATAATGAATTACAGAATTTATTTCATATCAAGGAATTATTTGGTCTAAAAATCAGAATTTAAATAATTTTGATTCAAAGTTACTCTTCAATCGATATCTTTCAAATATCAAGGTGATCTGGTATCTAATGACAATGAGATATATTTTTAATTATTGAGTTAGACTTTTCACGTCAAATTTGCTGATTTATTTCGATAATTCTCCATATTTCATAATACAGTACTCAAATACTAATTCAAATCCAAAATCTTACTGATTTATGATTTGTTGACCTGGAATACAGGGTACGACGTGATCATTATTCTGTTCACTTAATAAATGATTTTAATTTTCGATATGAATAATGAATTACAGAATTTATTTCAAATCATGGCATTTTTTTATCTAAAAAACCGAAATTAAATGATTTTTGATTCCAAGATACTCATCAATCGATAATACATCATTATCTTTTAAATACAACGGTGATCTGGTATGTGAAGACAATAATTTATAATATAAATTATTGAAATTGACTTTTCACGTCAAATTTGCTGATTTATTTCGATAATTCTCCATATTTCATAATACAGTACTCAAATACTAATTCAAATCCAAAATCTTACTGATTTATGATTTGTTGACCTGGAATACAGGGTACGACATGATCATTATTCTGTTCACTTAATAAATGATTTTAATTTTCGCTTTGAATAATGAATTACTGAATTTATTTCAAAACAAGGAATTATTTGGTCTAAAAATCAGGAATTAAATAATCTTGATTCCAAGATACTCATCAATCGATATCTTTCAAATATAAAGGTGATCTGGTATCTAAAGACAATAATAAATATTTTTAATTATTGAGTTAGACTATTCACGTCAAATTTGCTGATTTATTTCGATAATTCTCCATATTTCATAATACAGTACTCAAATACTAATTCAAATCCAAAATCTTACTGATTTATGATTTGTTGACCTGGAATACAGGGTACGACGTGATCATTATTCTGTTCACTTAATAAATGATTTTAATTTTCCCTTTGAATAATGAATTACTGAATTTATTTCAAAACAAGGCATTATTTGGTCTAAAAATCAGAAATTAAATAATCTTGATTCCAAGATACTCATCAATTTATAATACATCATTATTATAAAATATAATGGTGATCTGGTATGTGAAGACAATAATTTATGATATAATTTTCTGAGTTTGACTTTTTCATTTAAAATTTGCTGAGTTACTTTGATAATTCTACATATTTTATAATACTCAAATACTAATTCAAATCCAAAATCTTACTGATTTATGATTTGTTGACCTGGAATACAGGGTACGACGTGATCATTATTCTGTTTACTTTATAAATGATTTTCATTTTCGATTTGAATAATGAATTACATAATTTATTTCAAATCATGGCATTTTTTTATCTAAAAAACAGAAATTAAATGATTTTTGATTCCAAGATACACATCAATCGATAATTAATCATTATTTTTGAAACAAAACGGTGATCTGGTATGTAAAGACAATAATTTATAAGATAAATTATTGAAATGACTTTTCATTTAAAATTTGCTGATTTGTTTTTAAAATTCTTCATATTTCATAATAGTGTACTCAAATAATAATTGAAATCTGGAATTGTAAAGACAATAATTTATAATATAAATTATTGAAATGACTTTTCATTTAAAATTTGCTGATTTGTTTTTAAATTCTTCATATTTCATAATAGTGTACTCAAATAATAATTCAAATCCAAAATCTTACTGATTTTTGATTTGTTGACCTGGAATACAGGGTACGACGTGATCATTATTCTGTTCACTTAATAAATGATTTTCATTTTCGATTTGAATAATGAATTACAGAATTTATTTCATATCAAGGAATTATTTGGTCTAAAAATCAGAATTTAAATAATTTTGAAACAAGATACTCTTCAATCTTTGTCTTTCAAATATCAAGGTGATCTGGTATCTAATGACAATGAGATATATTTTTAATTATTGAGTTAGACTTTTCACGTCAAATTTGCTGATTTATTTCGATAATTCTCCATATTTCATAATACAGTACTCAAATACTAATTCAAATCCAAAATCTTACTGATTTATGATTTGTTGACCTGGAATACAGGGTACGACGTGATCATTATTCTGTTCCCTTAATAAATGATTTTAATTTACCTTTGAATAATGAATTACTGAATTTATTTCAAAACAAGGCATTATTTGGTCTAAAAATCAGAAATTAAATAATCTTGATTCCAAGATACTCATCAATTTATAATACATCATTATTATAAAATATAATGGTGATCTGGTATGTGAAGACAATAATTTATGATATAATTTTCTGAGTTTGACTTTTTCATTTAAAATTTGCTGAGTTACTTTGATAATTCTACATATTTTATAATACTCAAATACTAATTCAAATCCAAAATCTTACTGATTTATGATTTGTTGACCTGGAATACAGGGTACGACGTGATCATTATTCTGTTTACTTTATAAATGATTTTCATTTTCGATTTGAATAATGAATTACATAATTTATTTCAAATCATGGCATTTTTTTATCTAAAAAACAGAAATTAAATGATTTTTGATTCCAAGATACACATCAATCGATAATTAATCATTATTTTTGAAACAAAACGGTGATCTGGTATGTAAAGACAATAATTTATAAGATAAATTATTGAAATGACTTTTCATTTAAAATTTGCTGATTTGTTTTTAAAATTCTTCATATTTCATAATAGTGTACTCAAATAATAATTGAAATCTGGAATTGTAAAGACAATAATTTATAATATAAATTATTGAAATGACTTTTCATTTAAAATTTGCTGATTTGTTTTTAAATTCTTCATATTTCATAATAGTGTACTCAAATAATAATTCAAATCCAAAATCTTACTGATTTATGATTTGTTGACCTGGAATACAGGGTACGACGTGATCATTATTCTGTTCACTTAATAAATGATTTTCATTTTCGATTTGAATAATGAATTACAGAATTTATTTCATATCAAGGAATTATTTGGTCTAAAAATCAGAATTTAAATAATTTTGAAACAAGATACTCTTCAATCTTTGTCTTTCAAATATCAAGGTGATCTGGTATCTAATGACAATGAGATATATTTTTAATTATTGAGTTAGACTTTTCACGTCAAATTTGCTGATTTATTTCGATAATTCTCCATATTTCATAATACAGTACTCAAATACTAATTCAAATCCAAAATCTTACTGATTTATGATTTGTTGACCTGGAATACAGGGTACGACGTGATCATTATTCTGTTCCCTTAATAAATGATTTTAATTTTCCCTTTGAATAATGAATTACTGAATTTATTTCAAAACAAGGCATTATTTGGTCTAAAAATCAGAAATTAAATAATCTTGATTCCAAGATACTCATCAATTTATAATACATCATTATTATAAAATATAATGGTGATCTGGTATGTGAAGACAATAATTTATGATATAATTTTCTGAGTTTGACTTTTTCGTTTAAAATTTGCTGAGTTACTTTGATAATTCTACATATTTTATAATACTCAAATACTAATTCAAATCCAAAATCTTACTGATTTATGATTTGTTGACCTGGAATACAGGGTACGACGTGATCATTATTCTGTTTACTTTATAAATGATTTTCATTTTCGATTTGAATAATGAATTACATAATTTATTTCAAATTATGGCATTTTTTTATCTAAAAAACAGAAATTAAATGATTTTTGATTCCAAGATACACATCAATCGATAATTAATCATTATTTTTCAAACAAAACGGTGATCTGGTATGTAAAGACAATAATTTATAAGATAAATTATTGAAATGACTTTTCATTTAAAATTTGCTGATTTGTTTTTAAAATTCTTCATATTTCATAATAGTGTACTCAAATAATAATTGAAATCCAAAATCTTACTGATTTATGATTTGTTGACCTGGAATACAGGGTACAACGTGATCATTATTCTGTTCACTTAATAAATGATTTTAATTTTCGATTTGAATAATGAATTACAGAATTTATTTCAAATCATGCCATTTTTTTATCTAAAAAACAGAAATTAAGTGATTTTTGATTCCAATATACTCATCAATCGATAATACATCATTATCTTTTAAATACAACGGTGATCTGGTATGTGAAGACAATAATTTATAGTATAAATTATTGAAATTGACTTTTCATTTAAAATTTGCTGATTTGTTTCGATAATTCTCCATATTTCATAAGACAGTACACACATACTAATTCAAATCAAAAATCTTTCTGTTTTATGATTTGTTGACCTGGAATACAGGGTACGACGTGATCATTATTCTGTTCACTTAATAAATGATTTAATTATTTGCTTTGAATAATGAATTACTGAATTTATTTCAAATCAATGCATTTTTTGTTCTAAAAAACAGAAATCATTATTAATTAAATAATTTTTGATTCCAAGATACTCATCAATCGATAATACATCATTATTAAAAACTATAATGGTGATCTGGTATGTGAAGACAATAATTTATAATATAAATTATTGAATTTGACTTTTCATTTAAAATTTGCTAATTTGTTTCGATAATTCTCCATATTTCATAAGACAGAACACACATACTAATTCAAATCAAAAATCTTTCTGTTTTATGATTTGTTGACCTGGAATACAGGGTACGACGTGATCATTATTCTGTTTACTTTATAAATCATTTTAATTTTCGATTTGAATAATGAATTACAGAATTTATTTCATATCAAGGAATTATTTTGTCTAAATATCAGAATTTAAATAATTTTGATTCCATGATACTCATCAATCGATATCTTTCTAATATATAGGTGATCTGGTATCTAATGACAATGAGATATATTTTTAATGATTGAGTTAGACTTTTCACGTCAAATTTGCTGATTTATTTCGATAATTCTCCATATTTCATAATACAGTACTCGAATACTAATTCAAATCCAAAATCTTTCTGATTTCTGATTTGTTGTCTTGAAATACAGGGTACGACTTGACCATTATTCTGTTTACTTTGTAAATGATGTTAATTTTCGATTTGAATAATGAATTACAGAATTTATTTCACATCATGGCATTTTTTTATCTAAAAAACAGAAATTAAATGATTTTTGATTCCAAGATACACATCAATCGATAATACATCATTATTTTTCAAACAAAACGGTGATCTGGTATGTAAAGACAATAATTTATAATATAAATTATTGAAATGACTTTTCATTTAAAATTTGCTGATTTGTTTTTAAAATTCTTCATATTTCATAATACAGTACTCAAATACTAATTCAAATCCAAAATCTTACTGATTTATGATTTGTTGACCTGGAATACAGGGTACGACGTGATGTTTATTCTGTTCACTTAATAAATGATTTTAATTTTCGATTTGAATAATGAATTACAGAATTTATTTCATATCAAGGAATTATTTGGTCTAAAAATCAGAATTTAAATAATTTTGATTCAAAGTTACTCTTCAATCGATATCTTTCAAATATCAAGGTGATCTGGTATCTAATGACAATGAGATATATTTTTAATTATTGAGTTAGACTTTTCACGTCAAATTTGCTGATTTATTTCGATAATTCTCCATATTTCATAATACAGTACTCAAATACTAATTCAAATCCAAAATCTTACTGATTTATGATTTGTTGACCTGGAATACAGGGTACGACGTGATCATTATTCTGTTCACTTAATAAATGATTTTAATTTTCGATATGAATAATGAATTACAGAATTTATTTCAAATCATGGCATTTTTTTATCTAAAAAACCGAAATTAAATGATTTTTGATTCCAAGATACTCATCAATCGATAATACATCATTATCTTTTAAATACAACGGTGATCTGGTATGTGAAGACAATAATTTATAATATAAATTATTGAAATTGACTTTTCACGTCAAATTTGCTGATTTATTTCGATAATTCTCCATATTTCATAATACAGTACTCAAATACTAATTCAAATCCAAAATCTTACTGATTTATGATTTGTTGACCTGGAATACAGGGTACGACATGATCATTATTCTGTTCACTTAATAAATGATTTTAATTTTCGCTTTGAATAATGAATTACTGAATTTATTTCAAAACAAGGAATTATTTGGTCTAAAAATCAGGAATTAAATAATCTTGATTCCAAGATACTCATCAATCGATATCTTTCAAATATAAAGGTGATCTGGTATCTAAAGACAATAATAAATATTTTTAATTATTGAGTTAGACTATTCACGTCAAATTTGCTGATTTATTTCGATAATTCTCCATATTTCATAATACAGTACTCAAATACTAATTCAAATCCAAAATCTTACTGATTTATGATTTGTTGACCTGGAATACAGGGTACGACGTGATCATTATTCTGTTCACTTAATAAATGATTTTAATTTTCCCTTTGAATAATGAATTACTGAATTTATTTCAAAACAAGGCATTATTTGGTCTAAAAATCAGAAATTAAATAATCTTGATTCCAAGATACTCATCAATTTATAATACATCATTATTATAAAATATAATGGTGATCTGGTATGTGAAGACAATAATTTATGATATAATTTTCTGAGTTTGACTTTTTCATTTAAAATTTGCTGAGTTACTTTGATAATTCTACATATTTTATAATACTCAAATACTAATTCAAATCCAAAATCTTACTGATTTATGATTTGTTGACCTGGAATACAGGGTACGACGTGATCATTATTCTGTTTACTTTATAAATGATTTTCATTTTCGATTTGAATAATGAATTACATAATTTATTTCAAATCATGGCATTTTTTTATCTAAAAAACAGAAATTAAATGATTTTTGATTCCAAGATACACATCAATCGATAATTAATCATTATTTTTGAAACAAAACGGTGATCTGGTATGTAAAGACAATAATTTATAAGATAAATTATTGAAATGACTTTTCATTTAAAATTTGCTGATTTGTTTTTAAAATTCTTCATATTTCATAATAGTGTACTCAAATAATAATTGAAATCTGGAATTGTAAAGACAATAATTTATAATATAAATTATTGAAATGACTTTTCATTTAAAATTTGCTGATTTGTTTTTAAATTCTTCATATTTCATAATAGTGTACTCAAATAATAATTCAAATCCAAAATCTTACTGATTTTTGATTTGTTGACCTGGAATACAGGGTACGACGTGATCATTATTCTGTTCACTTAATAAATGATTTTCATTTTCGATTTGAATAATGAATTACAGAATTTATTTCATATCAAGGAATTATTTGGTCTAAAAATCAGAATTTAAATAATTTTGAAACAAGATACTCTTCAATCTTTGTCTTTCAAATATCAAGGTGATCTGGTATCTAATGACAATGAGATATATTTTTAATTATTGAGTTAGACTTTTCACGTCAAATTTGCTGATTTATTTCGATAATTCTCCATATTTCATAATACAGTACTCAAATACTAATTCAAATCCAAAATCTTACTGATTTATGATTTGTTGACCTGGAATACAGGGTACGACGTGATCATTATTCTGTTCCCTTAATAAATGATTTTAATTTACCTTTGAATAATGAATTACTGAATTTATTTCAAAACAAGGCATTATTTGGTCTAAAAATCAGAAATTAAATAATCTTGATTCCAAGATACTCATCAATTTATAATACATCATTATTATAAAATATAATGGTGATCTGGTATGTGAAGACAATAATTTATGATATAATTTTCTGAGTTTGACTTTTTCATTTAAAATTTGCTGAGTTACTTTGATAATTCTACATATTTTATAATACTCAAATACTAATTCAAATCCAAAATCTTACTGATTTATGATTTGTTGACCTGGAATACAGGGTACGACGTGATCATTATTCTGTTTACTTTATAAATGATTTTCATTTTCGATTTGAATAATGAATTACATAATTTATTTCAAATCATGGCATTTTTTTATCTAAAAAACAGAAATTAAATGATTTTTGATTCCAAGATACACATCAATCGATAATTAATCATTATTTTTGAAACAAAACGGTGATCTGGTATGTAAAGACAATAATTTATAAGATAAATTATTGAAATGACTTTTCATTTAAAATTTGCTGATTTGTTTTTAAAATTCTTCATATTTCATAATAGTGTACTCAAATAATAATTGAAATCTGGAATTGTAAAGACAATAATTTATAATATAAATTATTGAAATGACTTTTCATTTAAAATTTGCTGATTTGTTTTTAAATTCTTCATATTTCATAATAGTGTACTCAAATAATAATTCAAATCCAAAATCTTACTGATTTATGATTTGTTGACCTGGAATACAGGGTACGACGTGATCATTATTCTGTTCACTTAATAAATGATTTTCATTTTCGATTTGAATAATGAATTACAGAATTTATTTCATATCAAGGAATTATTTGGTCTAAAAATCAGAATTTAAATAATTTTGAAACAAGATACTCTTCAATCTTTGTCTTTCAAATATCAAGGTGATCTGGTATCTAATGACAATGAGATATATTTTTAATTATTGAGTTAGACTTTTCACGTCAAATTTGCTGATTTATTTCGATAATTCTCCATATTTCATAATACAGTACTCAAATACTAATTCAAATCCAAAATCTTACTGATTTATGATTTGTTGACCTGGAATACAGGGTACGACGTGATCATTATTCTGTTCCCTTAATAAATGATTTTAATTTTCCCTTTGAATAATGAATTACTGAATTTATTTCAAAACAAGGCATTATTTGGTCTAAAAATCAGAAATTAAATAATCTTGATTCCAAGATACTCATCAATTTATAATACATCATTATTATAAAATATAATGGTGATCTGGTATGTGAAGACAATAATTTATGATATAATTTTCTGAGTTTGACTTTTTCATTTAAAATTTGCTGAGTTACTTTGATAATTCTACATATTTTATAATACTCAAATACTAATTCAAATCCAAAATCTTACTGATTTATGATTTGTTGACCTGGAATACAGGGTACGACGTGATCATTATTCTGTTTACTTTATAAATGATTTTCATTTTCGATTTGAATAATGAATTACATAATTTATTTCAAATTATGGCATTTTTTTATCTAAAAAACAGAAATTAAATGATTTTTGATTCCAAGATACACATCAATCGATAATTAATCATTATTTTTCAAACAAAACGGTGATCTGGTATGTAAAGACAATAATTTATAAGATAAATTATTGAAATGACTTTTCATTTAAAATTTGCTGATTTGTTTTTAAAATTCTTCATATTTCATAATAGTGTACTCAAATAATAATTGAAATCCAAAATCTTACTGATTTATGATTTGTTGACCTGGAATACAGGGTACAACGTGATCATTATTCTGTTCACTTAATAAATGATTTTAATTTTCGATTTGAATAATGAATTACAGAATTTATTTCAAATCATGCCATTTTTTTATCTAAAAAACAGAAATTAAGTGATTTTTGATTCCAATATACTCATCAATCGATAATACATCATTATCTTTTAAATACAACGGTGATCTGGTATGTGAAGACAATAATTTATAGTATAAATTATTGAAATTGACTTTTCATTTAAAATTTGCTGATTTGTTTCGATAATTCTCCATATTTCATAAGACAGTACTCACATACTAATTCAAATCCAAAATCTTTCTGATTTATGATTTGTTGACCTGGAATACAGGGTACGACGTGATCATTATTCTGTTTACTTTATAAATGATTTTAATTTTCGCTTTGAATAATGAATTACTGAATTTATTTCAAAACAAGGAATTATTTGGTCTAAAAATCAGGAATTAAATAATCTTGATTCCAAGATACTCATCAATCGATATCTTTCAAATATAAAGGTGATCTGGTATACAGAAAGACAATAATAAATATTTTTAATTATTGAGTTAGACTATTCACGTCAAATTTGCTGATTTATTTCGATAATTCTCCATATTTCATAATACAGTACTCAAATACTAATTCAAATCCAAAATCTTACTGATTTATGATTTGTTGACCTGGAATACAGGGTACGACGTGATCATTATTCTGTTCACTTAATAAATGATTTTAATTTTCGATTTGAATAATGAATTACAGAATTTATTTCAAATCATGGCATTTTTTTATCTAAAAAACAGAAATTAAGTGATTTTTGATTCCAAGATACTCATCAATCGATAATACATCATTATCTTTTAAATACAACGGTGATCCGGTATGTGAAGACAATAATTTATAATATAAATTATTGAAATTGACTTTTCATTTAAAATTTGCTGATTTGTTTCGATACTTCTCCATATTTCATAATAGTGTACTCAAATAATAATTCAAATCCAAAATCTTACTGATTTATGATTTGTAGACCTGGAATACAGGGTACGACGTGATCATTATTCTGTTCACTTAATAAATGATTTTAACTTTCGATTTGTATGATGAATTACAGAATTTATTTCAAATCATGGCATTTTTGTATCTAAAAAAAAGAAATTAAATGATTTTTGATTCCAAGATACTCATCAATCTATAATACATCATTATCTTTTAAATACAACGGTGATCTGGTATGTAAAGACAATAATTTATAATATAAATTATTGAAATGACTTTTCATTTAAAATTTGCTGATTTGGTTTTAAAATTCTTCATATTTCATAATAGTGTACTCGAATACTAATTCAAATCCAAAATCTTTCTGATTTATGATTTGTTGACCTGGAATACAGGGTACGACGTGATCATTATTCTGTTCACGTAATAAATGATTTTAATTTTCGATTTGAATAATGAATTACAGAATTTATTTCATATCAAAGAATTATTTGGTCTAAAAATCAGAATTTCAATAATTTTGATTCAAAGATACTCTTCAATCGATATCTTTCAAATATCAAGGTGATCTGGTATCTAATGACAATGAGATATATTTTTAATTATTGGGTTAGACTTTTCACGTCAAATTTGCTGATTTATTTCAATAATTCTCCATATTTCATAATACAGTACTCAAATACTAATTCAAATCCAAAATCTTACTGATTTATGATTTGTGTACCTGGAATACAGGGTACGACGTGATCATTATTCTGTTCACTTAATAAATGATTTTAATTTTCGATTTGAATAATGAATTACAGAATTTATTTCAAATCATGGCATTTTTTTATCTAAAAAACAGAAATTAAATGATTTTTGATTCAAAGATACACATCAATCGATAATAAATCATTATCTTTGAAACAAAACGGTGATCTGGTATGTAAAGACAATAATTTATAATATAAATTATTGAATTTCACTTTTCATTTAAAATTTGCTGATTTGTTTTTAAAATTCTTCATATTTCATACTAGTGTACTCAAATAATAATTGAAATCCAAAATCTTACTGATTTATGATTTGTTGACCTGGAATACAGGGTACGACGTGATCATTATTCTGTTCACTTAATAAATGATTTTAATTTTCGATTTGAATAATGAATTACAAAATTTATTTCAAATCATGGCATATTTTTATCTAAAAAACAGAAATTAAGTGATTTTTGATTCCAAGATACTCATCAATCGATAATACATCATTATCTTTAAAATACAACGGTGATCTGGTATGTGAAGACAATAATTTATAGTATAAATTATTGAAATTGACTTTTCATTTAAAATTTGCTGATTTGTTTCGATAATTCTCCATATTTCATAAGACAGTACTCACATACTAATTCAAATCCAAAATCTTTCTGATTTATGATTTGTTGACCTGGAATACAGGGTACGACGTGATCATTATTCTGTTCACGTAATAAATGATTTTAATTTTCGATTTGAATAATGAATTACAGAATTTATTTCATATCAAAGAATTATTTGGTCTAAAAATCAGAATTTCAATAATCTTGATTCCAAGATACTCATCAATCGATATCTTTCAAATATAAAGGTGATCTGGTATCTAAAGACAATAATAAATATTTTTAATTATTGAGTTAGACTATTCACGTCAAATTTGCTGATTTATTTCGATAATTCTCCATATTTCATAATACAGTACTCAAATACTAATTCAAATCCAAAATCTTACTGATTTATGATTTGTTGACCTGGAATACAGGGTACGACGTGATCATTATTCTGTTCACTTAATAAATGATTTTAATTTTCGATTTGAATAATGAATTACAGAATTTATTTCAAATCATGGCATTTTTTTATCTAAAAAACAGAAATTAAGTGATTTTTGATTCCAAGATACTCATCAATCGATAATACATCATTATCTTTTAAATACAACGGTGATCCGGTATGTGAAGACAATAATTTATAATATAAATTATTGAAATTGACTTTTCATTTAAAATTTGCTGATTTGTTTCGATACTTCTCCATATTTCATAATAGTGTACTCAAATAATAATTCAAATCCAAAATCTTACTGATTTATGATTTGTAGACCTGGAATACAGGGTACGACGTGATCATTATTCTGTTCACTTAATAAATGATTTTAACTTTCGATTTGTATGATGAATTACAGAATTTATTTCAAATCATGGCATTTTTGTATCTAAAAAAAAGAAATTAAATGATTTTTGATTCCAAGATACTCATCAATCGATAATACATCATTATCTTTTAAATACAACGGTGATCTGGTATGTAAAGACAATAATTTATAATATAAATTATTGAAATTGACTTTTCACGTCAAATTTGCTGATTTATTTCAATAATTCTCCATATTTCATAATACAGTACTCAAATACTAATTCAAATCCAAAATCTTACTGATTTATGATTTGTGTACCTGGAATACAGGGTACGACGTGATCATTATTCTGTTCCCTTAATAAATGATTTTAATTTTCCCTTTGAATAATGAATTACTGAATTTATTTCAAAACAAGGCATTATTTGGTCTAAAAATCAGAAATTAAATAATCTTGATTCCAAGATACTCATCAATTTATAATACATCATTATTATAAAATATAATGGTGATCTGGTATGTGAAGACAATAATTTATGATATAATTTTCTGAGTTTGACTTTTTCATTTAAAATTTGCTGAGTTACTTTGATAATTCTACATATTTTATAATACTCAAATACTAATTCAAATCCAAAATCTTACTGATTTATGATTTGTTGACCTGGAATACAGGGTACGACGTGATCATTATTCTGTTTACTTTATAAATGATTTTCATTTTCGATTTGAATAATGAATTACAGAATTTATTTCAAATCATGGCATTTTTTTATCTAAAAAACAGAAATTAAATGATTTTTGATTCCAAGATACACATCAATCGATAATTAATCATTATTTTTCAAACAAAACGGTGATCTGGTATGTAAAGACAATAATTTATAAGATAAATTATTGAAATGACTTTTCATTTAAAATTTTCTGATTTGTTTTTAAAATTCTTCATATTTCATAATAGTGTACTCAAATAATAATTGAAATCCAAAATCTTACTGATTTATGATTTGTTGACCTGGAATACAGGGTACGACGTGATCATTATTCTGTTCACTTAATAAATGATTTTAATTTTCGATTTGAATAATGAATTACAAAATTTATTTCAAATCATGGCATATTTTTATCTAAAAAACAGAAATTAAGTGATTTTTGATTCCAAGATACTCATCAATCGATAATACATCATTATCTTTTAAATACAACGGTGATCTGGTATGTAAAGACAATAATTTATAATATAAATTATTGAAATGACTTTCATTTAAAATTTGCTGATTTGTTTTTAAAATTCTTCATATTTCATAATAGTGTACTCAAATAATAATTCAAATCCAAAATTTTACTAATTTATGATTTGTTGACCTAGAATACAGGGTACGACGTGATCATTATTCTGTTCACTTAATAAATGATTTTAATTTTTGATTTGAATAATGAATTACAGAATTTATTTCAAATCATGCCATTTTTTTATCTAAAAAACAGAAATTAAGTGATTTTTGATTCCAATATACTCATCAATCGATAATACATCATTATCTTTTAAATACAACGGTGATCTGGTATGTGAAGACAATAATTTATAGTATAAATTATTGAAATTGACTTTTCATTTAAAATTTGCTGATTTGTTTCGATAATTCTCCATATTTCATAAGACAGTACTCACATACTAATTCAAATCCAAAATCTTTCTGATTTATGATTTGTTGACCTGGAATAAAGGGTACGACGTGATCATTATTCTGTTTACTTTATAAATGATTTTAATTTTCGCTTTGAATAATGAATTACTGAATTTATTTCAAAACAAGGAATTATTTGGTCTAAAAATCAGGAATTAAATAATCTTGATTCCAAGATACTCATCAATCGATATTTTTCAAAAATAAAGGTGATCTGGTATCTAAAGACAATAATAAATATTTTTAATTATTGAGTTAGACTATTCACGTCAAATTTGCTGATTTATTTCGATAATTCTCCATATTTCATAATACAGTACTCAAATACTAATTCAAATCCAAAATCTTACTGATTTATGATTTGTTGACCTGGAATACAGGGTACGACGTGATCATTATTCTGTTCACTTAATAAATGATTTTAATTTTCGATTTGAATAATGAATTACAGAATTTATTTCAAATCATGGCATTTTTTTATCTAAAAAACAGAAATTAAATGATTTTTGATTCCAAGATACTCATCAATCGATAATACATCATTATCTTTTAAATACAAGGGTGATCTGGTATGTAAAGACAATAATTTATAATATAAATTATTGAAATGACTTTTCATTTAAAATTTGCTGATTTGGTTTTAAAATTCTTCATATTTCATAATAGTGTACTCGAATACTAATTCAAATCCAAAATCTTTCTGATTTATTATTTGTTGACCTGGAATACAGGGTACGACGTGATCATTATTCTGTTCACGTAATAAATGATTTTAATTTTCGATTTGAATAATGAATTACAGAATTTATTTCATATCAAAGAATTATTTGGTCTAAAAATCAGAATTTCAATAATTTTGATTCAAAGATACTCTTCAATCGATATCTTTCAAATATCAAGGTGATCTGGTATCTAATGACAATGAGATATATTTTTAATTATTGGGTTAGACTTTTCACGTCAAATTTGCTGATTTATTTCAATAATTCTCCATATTTCATAATACAGTACTCAAATACTAATTCAAATCCAAAATCTTACTGATTTATGATTTGTGTACCTGGAATACAGGGTACGACGTGATCATTATTCTGTTCACTTAATAAATGATTTTAATTTTCGATTTGAATAATGAATTACAGAATTTATTTCAAATCATGGCATTTTTTTATCTAAAAAACAGAAATTAAATGATTTTTGATTCAAGGATACACATCAATCGATAATAAATCATTATCTTTGAAACAAAACGGTGATCTGGTATGTAAAGACAATAATTTATAATATAAATTATTGAATTTCACTTTTCATTTAAAATTTGCTGATTTGTTTTTAAAATTCTTCATATTTCATACTAGTGTACTCAAATAATAATTGAAATCCAAAATCTTACTGATTTATGATTTGTTGACCTGGAATACAGGGTACGACGTGATCATTATTCTGTTCACTTAATAAATGATTTTAATTTTCGATTTGAATAATGAATTACAGAATTTATTTCATATCAAAGAATTATTTGGTCTAAAAATCAGAATATAAATAATTTTGATTCAAAGATACTCTTCAATCGATATCTTTCAAATATCAAGGTGATCTGGTATCTAATGACAATGAGATATATTTTTAATTATTGAGTTAGACTTTTCACGTCAAATTTGCTGATTTATTTCGATAATTCTCCATATTTCATAATACAGTACTCAAATACTAATTCAAATCCAAAATCTTACTGATTTATGATTTGTGTACCTGGAATACAGGGTACGACGTGATCATTATTCTGTTCACTTAATAAATGATTTTAATTTTCGATTTGAATAATGAATTACAGAATTTATTTCAAATCATGGCATTTTTTTATCTAAAAAACCGAAATTAAATGATTTTTGATTCAAAGATACACATCAATCGATAATAAATCATTATCTTTGAAACAAAACGGTGATCTGGTATGTAAAGACAATAATTTATAATATAAATTATTGAATTTCACTTTTCATTTAAAATTTGCTGATTTGTTTTTAAAATTCTTCATATTTCATACTAGTGTACTCAAATAATAATTGAAATCCAAAATCTTACTGATTTATGATTTGTTGACCTGGAATACAGGGTACGACGTGATCATTATTCTGTTCACTTAATAAATGATTTTATATTTCGATTTGAATAATGAATTACAGAATTTATTTCAAATCATGGCATTTTTTTATCTAAAAAACAGAAATTAAGTGATTTTTGATTCCAAGATACTCATCAATCGATAATACATAATTATCTTTTAAATACAACGGTGATCTGGTATGTGAAGACAATAATTTATAATATAAATTATTGAAATTGACTTTTCATTTAAAATTTACTGATTTTTTTCGATAATTCTCCATATTTCATAATAGTGTACTCAAATAATAATTCAAATCCAAAATCTTACTGATTTATGATTTGTTGACCTGGAATACAGGGTACGACGTGATCATTATTCTGTTCACTTAATAAATGATTTTAATTTTCTCTTTGAATAATGAATTACTGAATTTATTTCAAAACAAGGCATTTTTGTATCTAAAAATCAGAAATTAAATAATCTTGATTCCAAGATACTCATCAATCTATAATACATCATTATTAAAAAATATAATAGTGATCTGGTATGTGAACACAATAATTTATAATATAAATTATTGAAATTGACTTTTCATCTAAAATTTGCTGATTTGTTTCGATAATTCTCCATATTTCATAATAGTGTACTCAAATAATAATTCAAATCCAAAATCTTACTGATTTATGATTTGTAGACCTGGAATACAGGGTACGACGTGATCATTATTCTGTTCACTTAATAAATGATTTTAACTTTCGATTTGTATGATGAATTACAGAATTTATTTCAAATCATGGCATTTTTGTATCTAAAAAAAAGAAATTAAATGATTTTTGATTCCAAGATACTCATCAATCGATAATACATCATTATCTTTTAAATAAAACGGTGATCTGGTATGTAAAGACAATAATTTATAATATAAATTATTGAAATGACTTTTCATTTAAAATTTGCTGATTTGTTTTTAAAATTCTTCATATTTCAAAATAGTGTACTCGAATACTAATTCAAATCCAAAATCTGTCTGATTTATGATTTGTTGACCTGGAATACAGGGTACGACGTGATCATTATTCTGTTCACTTAATAAATGATTTTAATTTTCGATTTGAATAATGAATTACAGAATTTATTTCATATCTAAGAATTATTTGGTCTAAAAATCAGAATTTCAATAATTTTGATTCAAAGATACTCTTCAATCGATATCTTTCAAATATCAAGGTGATCTGGTATCTAATGACAATGAGATATATTTTTAATTTTTGAATTAGACTTTTCACGTCAAATTTGCTGATTTATTTCAATAATTCTCAATATTTCATAATACAGTACTCGAATACTAATTCAAATCCAAAATCTTTCTTATTTATGATTTGTTGACCTGGAATACAGGGTACGACGTGATCATTATTCTGTTCACTTAATAAATGATTTTAATTTTCGATTTGAATAATGAATTACAGAATTTATTTCATATCTAAGAATTATTTGGTCTAAAAATCAGAATTTCAATAATTTTGATTCAAAGATACTCTTCAATCGATATCTTTCAAATATCAAGGTGATCTGGTACCTAATGACAATGAGATATATTTTTAATTATTGAGTTAGACTTTTCACGTCAAATTTGCTGATTTATTTCGATAATTCTCCATATTTCATAATACAGTACTCAAATAATAATTCAAATCCAAAATCTTACTGATTTATGATTTGTGTACCTGGAATACAGGGTACGCGTGATCATTATTCTGTTCACTTAATAAATGATTTTAATTTTCGATTTGAATAATGAATTACAGAATTTATTTCAAATCATGGCATTTTTTTATCTAAAAAACCGAAATTAAATGATTTTTGATTCAAAGATACACATCAATCGATAATAAATCATTATCTTTGAAACAAAACAGTGATCTGGTATGTAAAGACAATAATTTATAATATAAATTATTGAATTTCACTTTTCATTTAAAATTTGCTGATTTGTTTTTAAAAATTCTTCATATTTCATACTAGTGTACTCAAATAATAATTGAAATCCAAAATCTTACTGATTTATGATTTGTTGACCTGGAATACAGGGTACGACGTGATCATTATTCTGTTCACTTAATAAATGATTTTAATTTTCGATTTGAATAATGAATTACAGAATTTATTTCAAATCATGGCATTTTTTTATCTAAAAAACTGAAATTAAATGATTTTTGATTCAAAGATACACATCAATCGATAATAAATCATTATCTTTGAAACAAAACGGTGATCTGGTATGTTAAGACAATAATTTTTAATATACATTATTGAATTTCACTTTTCATTTAAAATTTGCTGATTTGTTTTTAAAATTCTCCATATTTCATAATAGTGTACTCAAATAATAATTCAAATCCAAAATCTTACTGATTTATGATTTGTTGACCTGGAATACAGGGTACGACGTGATCATTATTCTGTTCACTTAATAAATGATTTTAATTTTCTCTTTGAATAATGAATTACTGAATTTATTTCAAAACAAGGCATTATTTGGTCTAAAAATCAGAAATTAAATAATCTTGATTCCAAGATACTCACCAATCTATAATACATCATTATTATAAAATATAATAGTGATCTGGTATATGAATACAATAATTTATAATATAAATTATTGAAATTGACTTTTCATTTAAAATTTGCTGATTTGTTTTTAAAATTCTTCATATTTCATAAAAGTGTACTCGAATACTAATTCAAATCCAAAATCTTTCTGATTTATGATTTGTTGACCTGGAATACAGGGTACGACGTGATCATTATTCTGTTCACTAAATAAATGATTTTAATTTTCGATTTGAATAATGAATTACAGAATTTATTTCATATCAAAGAATTATTTGGTCTAAAAATCAGAATTTAAATAATTTTGATTCAAAGATACTCTTCAATCGATATCTTTCAAATATCAAGGTGATCTGGTATCTAATGACAATGAGATATATTTTTAATTATTGAGTTAGACTTTTCACGTCAAATATGCTGATTTATTTCAATAATTCTCCATATTTCATAATACAGTACTCAAATACTAATTCAAATCCAAAATCTTACTGATTTATGATTTGTGTACCTGGAATACAGGGTACGACGTGATCATTATTCTGTTCACTTAATAAATGATTTTAATTTTCGATTTGAATAATGAATTACAGAATTTATTTCAAATCATGGCATTTTTTTATCTAAAAAACCGAAATTAAATGATTTTTGATTCAAAGATACACATCAATCGATAATAAATCATTATCTTTGAAACAAAACGGTGATCTGGTATGTAAAGACAATAATTTATAATATAAATTATTGAATTTCACTTTTCATTTAAAATTTGCTGATTTGTTTTTAAAATTCTTCATATTTCATACTAGTGTACTCAAATAATAATTGAAATCCAAAATCTTACTGATTTATGATTTGTTGACCTGGAATACAGGGTACGACGTGATCATTATTCTGTTCACTTAATAAATGATTTTAATTTTCGATTTGAATAATGAATTACAGAATTTATTTCAAATCATGGCATTTTTTTATCTAAAAAACTGAAATTAAATGATTTTTGATTCAAAGATACACA